>BGPR01015240.1:0-37180 GCA_013235015.1 Araneus ventricosus
TTGTAAATTCTATGAATTTCAAAATTGAATTCCTCCCGGTAGTAGAAACCAAAAGTATATTTGTATGACGAACTATACTCTATATGTTTTACGTTCTAAAATAAACATAATAAAACATTGAAGCCATTGAAAAGACTGCCAGCTTGAAATGGAGTCAAAAAATAAAAAAAAAAATTCTTTTATAAGCGTTCGTTTTTATTAACTCAAGGAAACATCATGCCAAATCTGAAGAAAATCGAACAACGCGCTGGTCGTTATCGCGCAACAAACAAATTTACAGACAGACGAAATGCTGAACTGCCGAGTTAAAACAGAGACCATTCTTCGCTCGGTCAAAAACTCATTCTAATATTGAATTATTTTCTTTACCTAAATGCATCCGTACTTTACGTCCTCGGTGATCGCAAATGAATAGGTTTATAATTCCCGTAACTCACTCGAGGTGTTAATGCTGTACAATGAATTCAATGAAAAAGCGATAAAAAATTCCCACTTTAAAGCAGTGTCATAGCGACCGGGGAACAAAGGAAGTTATAAATTTGCCTGGGGCCAGTCATAGAGGGCACCATGGAGTCAAAACATTAATATTTTCATGTTAGTTTTTAAAGAAGAATATGATAATAGATTATTCTAATAACACCTTTCTCGGGATGCCATTTGCATTGTTCGGCCGAAATAATGACTGGGGTGAAAAAAATATTATTCCCCTGGCGCGACTCACCCTTCTTGCGCCAATGGCCATGGTGACAGAACGTTAAGGGGCGTTGGAACACCTAATTCCCTTAACCCTAACCCTGTTACTTCGATGCACCTTTTCTCAAAATCTGTTATAGATACATGTTTGAAATTTTTTATACAAGTACATCTTTCTAATTATACTGAAACGATATTTTGCTTAATTTTTAATTTTTTTATAAATTTACAAAATATTTAATTAGACATAGTGAAATTTTACCCTATTTTGACACAAAAAAAAATTGTAAAAAAGGAAGTTTTGAGTTTTTTTAAAAAAACTCATTTCTGTCTAATTAAAAAAGATAGACTATACTTGTATAAAAAGTTTCAAACATGTATCTAACAGATAATGAGAAAAGGTACATCGAAATTGCCAATTTCAAATTTTTGTATTGACAGAAAAAAAATTGTAAAAAATAAGTTTTTGAATTTTTTTAAAATCATTTCATTATAATGAGAAAGATGTACTTTACTTGTATAAAAAATTTCAAACATGAATTTGTAACATATTTTGAGTAAAGGTACATCGAAGTAACAGGGTTAGGGTTAAGGGAATTAGGGTTCCAACTCCCCTAAATGCATTTACAAAGAATACAAATATAATCAGGGGGCTAAAAAGCTCCAAAAGAGCCTTTAACACAATCTAAACCACTAACGATGATTAGGGTGGGGGAAAATATTTCTGTACTGCAACTTTTATTCTAAAAATTGCGATTTTTCTTACTGAACTCAATTTTAGGCCCAGTTTTGTTAAGTTCGAATTTCGGAATAAATAACGTACTCTTCGAATAAATCAATTTTCATCGTATAACAGTAAAATATAATGCTGCTGAAACTATGTGGGAGACAAATTCTTTCGAAAACTCGTGCATTATAGTAAAAAAAAAAAAAAAAAAATTGGCTTAGAACCACTAAAGCAGAATTTACTTATGTAGACAAATTGAAATGAAACTTCTTTGCTATTCTAATTTTCGTGAAATGTTCTTTACGGCGTTAAAAATAAACTGAATTAGCATAAAAATTAGCAAACCATCTAGGACATATGTCGTTTTTAAAGTATGTGCAACTTTTATCACTAAAGAATGTCAATTGAAAGATTTCTAAGACTTATCCTACAATAAATAGCACTCTAGCAAATGTAATCTTAAAATTAATTTGTCGGCATCTTTGCAACTTCATTAGCAGACAAAATTTTCCTATGAAAAACATAATAGCCAGTTGAAGGTTTTGACGATCAATCATTTTCATTGGGGAAAAACAATAAACAGAGTTCCTAGGATTGAAACCTGAAAGAAAACTAAGAACTCTTTCTTAAAAATTTAAATAGCTTTCAATTTGATATTTTAAACCATAAATAAATTCACTAAACTCAATACATTTAATAGTATAGTTCAATGATGACTAGACGATAAAAAAAGTTTTTTATTCCTACAAATAATCTTGATAATCTCTCCAATCATGTATCAAAAATCTTTTAGAGAGATCAGAAGTTGGCAACATCGGGACATTAAACACTATTTATAACAGAAAACAGAAGCAACCAGCAATTATTCAAGCAGAGCAGAAGGTAACAGCAATTATTCAAACAAAGCAAAAAATAACAGCAATTATTCAAGCAGATAAGAAGGTAACAGCAATTATTCGAACACAGCAGAAAATAACAGCAATTATACAACAGATACGTAGGTAACAGCAATTATTCGAACAAAGCAGAAAATAACAGCAATTATTCAAGCAGATAAGAAGGCAACAGCAATTATTCAAACAAAGCAGAATTCATAAAAAATTATCAATCTAACACAGAGTGATAATGAAAATATCAATCGTTAAGCATACAGCGTGTCATTTTCGTACAACTCATGTTTATTTTTTTAAGAAGAATAATTTATTTAACCCTTTATCGCCTTTTAAGTATTTGCCAGGTGAATTTTTTTTTAATGAAATGCCCATTTTTAAAACTAAGTTTTATCATTCAAGATCTGTTAGTGGGAAGTTATTTGAGTCACCGAGAAATTCGAATTCAAAACGTATGAATTATCTACGTTCTTCTACAAGTTCTCGGTCGCACACGTTTGAGATACTTGAATTCTCGAGTTATTTATTTTGAAGGACTTAAGACACCTGTCTCAGAATCTAAAATTGCATAATTTCAAACACCCGTAACAAAACATTAAAATAGATCTGACTTATATTAAAGAGGATATACAATTGAATTTCCAGTGCCTATTTACTTGATCTTGGCAAAAAAAAAATTTCTAAAGAACTCATAAATATTATGTCAAAGAAAAATTTTAAAAAATAAAATAAACTTAATAAGTAACATTATTGAAAATTCTTACCCTATTATACTTCTTTTGAGTTTATCATACAATTTGTTGCAAAATCTGGGACCATCACGATATTGAAGAAGGGCTTCTGTCCTCATAAACAAACGATAATAAATAGAGGCGTTAATCATTTCGCATTGAGGAAGCGTCCACAAATTATATCTTGCTTGATTTGTTTTGTACAAAACAAATTCAAAGACATCCATGAACAGAGAAAAAAAATGTCCATCGATGAAGTTCATGGTAGTCAAGAAGTCTACAACAACGGTCGAATCGGCGTCTTGAAAATATAACACATTTAAACCTTCGTCACGAATGTATTTATTTTTTAAAATGAATTTCATACATTTCGCCATTTTGGAAATCTGATGAATAAATTTCACTTTTTGATTAATTTTTTTAAGAACTTCCGATAGCATTCGATTGAAAAAAATCTCATATTTATGGGTTTCAAACACAATCTTGTTTATGAGAACACTACTGGAATAGCATGGTCGAATGTCTTGATTACTTGCGCTTCTGAGGCTCAATTCAAGTTCCTTGGATACATCTAAATGGAAATCGTAGAGTAATTTTCGATCAGGAGCTGAACGTTTTCTGCAAGCTTCCTCGGTAAGGACTGCATTTTTCTCAGCAGCTCTTCTAGAATTTAAGTTACTGGCAAACATGTTGTTTCTTTTCTGAATTTTCCTTTTGAAACCTGAGAATTCACCAAGGCTTAGATCCAGGTGTGTGACAGATTTTTGAACAATAAAGCCGTATTCAATTACTCTTTCAACACTATTTATAAATTTAATAGGGATCATCGGCTTATTGAGAAATTTGCTAAATTTCGTTTCAATGTCCATCATTGAAAAATGCTGTTAAAAATGCGAAAATTTCAAATCAAATATCTTTGAACACAGAGGATTCTACGAACTTGTTTTTTTTATTGTCTCGAAAGAGTTACGTTAGCTTGCAGTCCACAAAACTAGAGTAGCCACATCTATTACAAGGAAGAACCAACCAACATAAAAGCAAGCCAAACTCGTACTGGCTACTGAAACAGATAAGTACAATGCACAGGCAGCGAATTGTTGAAAGGGATTGAAGCCGGATATGCTATGCACCCTCTTCAAAAGTGAAATAGCTTGCAGGAAACTGGTTTGGCAAGTATTGAGGTCGCAAAGTTGGACTAGCGGCACCATAGATTTATGACATGCTTGGACTTTGAATTGACTCATGATTCATTCCTTTAGTCTGTGGACTTAACATCTGTAGCATGATAAACTATATTCTTTTGGAAAGAAAGAATGGTATTGAATGGGGAAGGGAAAAGATTACTTTTGAATGGATGACCGGAGAGTAGGAGGGAAAGTTTGGAAGAATGAAGCAGGGTTGCAGCTTCTTGACCTGTAGGTTGTAGATGGCTCGATTGGCTACTTTAAAAAGTAGCCAACGAATATCTCTCTTTCAAGGCCATAATTATCTTTTAATTTATAAGAGCTTATAAACTTAAATTGAGGTGCATGGTTCTCCTCTATGTAGGGCTATTGCCTAGAGCAATATATGTAATTGTCGCACACTGTCATAAAACCTATGTCAAACCAGTTACAGAAAATGAGAAGCAATGATTTGAGAAAGCATCTAAACTTTCTCCCAGTGATCAAATTTATAACTAAAAAAGCATAGAAGTTATTACATGTAGTGTCAGCAAACAGACTAGTTAGAAGTATCTCAACTACCTGTTCTCAGTTAGAGATACTGAGAAACAGACTCATCTTTGTACCCGTACATTTTTCAGGGACATATGGATTCAGTGTCCTTGACTTAAATTCTCTACAATAACACGTATATTTATTGCCTAGATTTTTTTTATTATAGCACATAAAATTAATAAATATAGGAATACTCATACATCAAATATGCATTTATGGTTTAATATACTATTATCTTTGGCAATCAGCTAGTTCGCAAGCAATATTTTCTGTGCTTGATTTCAATTAAATCTCTTAACGCGTGTATATGTTGCGGTTTAATGTGATTAATCGGTTATTATGAATAATAACCGGTAAGTGTGGTAAATTCTTTCTCACATTTACATGGTAATTATTAATAATAACCGGTCAATGTGTTAAATACATTAATCATTTTAAATGGTTATTATTCATAATAAACGATTAATCATATTAACCGTAACATATACACCTGCGTGCCTAATGGTTTGAGAACAGCTCGACAGCTCGTGAGAAACTGGTTCGTAGGTGTGAAAGGTTTCTGCGAATTTTTCTTGAACCGGTTTTGTCAGAACAATTTTTCGGTGAATGCAAAGGGATCCATAGTTCAAATTGGGACGTGTTCGAGTGTAATTCGTCTTTTCCCGTGAACCTCCTCCGAGCCTGCTAGGTCAATCAAATCTTCAAACTTCTGCATAAATATCTTTCACCTTTTCTCTTCTAATTATTATGGAAGGGTTAGAAGGAAATTTACTAAAACTTGGAGAAATTTAAAAAAACAAATCTTTCCCCTCATACCCGAAACATAAGGATCATTACAGAAAGTACTTAAAACAAGATGCCATGAAAGAAATAATTGATGAAATGAACATATCAGCGGACTACTCTTATTCATTTATGCGCCGCACTAAAAATGTACCTCTCACTTATGCGCGTCGCAAAATTTTTTTTAGTTCAAAAACTTTTTTTTTTCAGCAAAACAAAAACCCTTTTTGCTCTGCGTCTAGGAATGAATTCCCTCTCCCTTTCTCTATTGTTCAGATTCCAGGAACACATTCCTCTAACTTGTGCACAGGGGTGTGCGTGAGGGTTCCTGTGATTGACTTGCGACAGTAAAAGTCGCATTTATACAGTAGCCAATTAGAGAGGTTAGTGCTGTACGTACAAAGTGACATTTATTGCTAACGAAAGAATCATCTTTGGAGTTTTGGTTAGATGGTTACGTTTTAAAATGGCGAAAAACAAACGAAATTGTCGCTTTCGTTTAAAATGGATGTTATTAAAAAATTCGAAGAAAATCCTTGCACCTCGGAAAAAGCTTTAGCGGAGCATTTTACTGTCCCATAATCGATAATAAGAGAGATTTTAAAAAATCGGGAGCATTTCCATTTTCTTTGTGTTCTTAAAAAATAATTAACGGAAGTTCTGCACGTATTTGAGTTTTAAAACTAATCTTATTTACATTTTTCAGTAGTATATACATAGTATTAGTTAACAAATATATGTACACTATATTGATGTTTCACTTTTAAGCTCCCTTTTGTGGTTTTTCACTTATGCGCTCATAAGTGAGAGATCACTGTATTTTAAAAAGTATGTGTAACGTGGAAATGAGGGTAAAGAAACTCTACTATAGAGTTAATGCATCAAATAAAGCAAACTTTGTTTAACATATCTTTATGAATCGAAAATGTTAATGTGAGTAAATTAGTTTGATTTTCATTAGAACAATCAAAAGTTTTGTTGCAAATCATAAAACAATTTTAAGAATATTTTCAATGCAGTGTAAGTTTCTTGGCATTTTATCAAGGCAAGGTTTAAAATAGAAAAAGTGTAAAATGTTGTGGGAGAATTTAAAAAAAGAAGTTTGAAAAAAAAATGCATCTCAAAAACGATCAAAGAGAAAATTAATCACTCTCAACACCTATATCTGCTTTTTGTGTTTGGATTCTATTTATTTACAAACCGCCCCGGCCCAGCCTACCAAACAGGGTGTAAGGTCTTCCACAGGTGTTTCGTTTATGGATGCTATCTAGCTCCTCGACATTATGAATTTGCAAGCCTTTAGTGTGATCAGGGGTGGATTAAAGGCTAGGCGCACCAGACGAGCTCCTGGGGCCCCGAAATGCAAAAGATTTTTTTAAAAATATCGCTATAAATTAAGTTATCCAAGAAACAACAACAACAATTCATTTTATCTAACCAGATGTAAAATACTACTCCACATAGACTGGCTTTTTTTTTTCAATTTCAAAAATTTCAGAAAAATACTGTCATATCAGGACTTTCAAGCTTTAAGGAAGAAACCCTTTGCATAAGAAATTCGAATTAAAAAATAATTAAACTTGAATGCATAAGGAATTCGTTATTAAAAAATCTTCTCAATATGCTCTCATTTCAATTATTTGAATGAATCGTGAGTTTTCATTTTCAATGATTATCAGATAATTCAGTTGTCATCAGTACTAATAAATCAGTTCAGTTAGTACAACTTTTCATTTCCAGACAAAACGCCGCCCCATGCCCCCGTGCCTGATGCCATTACGACAACTGAACCGGTTGGATGGGCATAGGACTGTCATTTGCAGACAGCCAAATGCATTCAGTTAGCCATTTCGAATAATTATTTATGGTGGAAATGGGAAACTAGCGCCTCCCGAATCGTATCCATTTCCTCCTCGCACTTCTGTTAAATGTCAATTAAGGGTCATTTGACAACACTCTTCAGCGTGGTCACTTACCGTTTTTTTTATCTTAAGGTACCCGACTAGGTTCGGAGAAAAAATTTTAAAACGGCGTTCATAATAAAGACTTACTTAGATAAATAACAAAAATAGGCTTAAGTAGTCACAAATAGAAATAAAATTTATATTTCAACAGTGGTTTTTGTAAATAATTTTTTATCAAGAATTTTAATAAAAATTTCAATGTTAAGAAAAACAGCATAATCGGAAAAAATATGGGACATGTTTAATTTTAATTTCACATGCATACTTCTCAAACTATCTAGGATGTAATAGACCGTAAGATAAAATTTATTTTAATAAATAAATATTTTATGAACATTCAAAGTTGGCGCCATTGATTTTTTGCCAAAATTATCCGATGTTTCGTACTAAAAGTAACTGTAAAACATGATTAGAGTAAGCTATCTGCAATCTATTACACCTTCAAAGGTTTTTGGCGTATTTGTACTAAATTTCAATGAATTTTGATGAATTGTTTTGAAGATATTATGTTTTTCGACGACCAATTTTAGTGAATTTTTCATTTTTCAGAAAACGCATTTAAAAAATATAATTTGTAATCGATGATTTTTAAATTGTTCTGCTCACCCCTTGGGGTTCTTTGTAAACTGTTTTTTAATGTAGTTCGTTTCTTTTGTTTTATGTGTCCCCTCCGGCCTGTTGAAGACCTTACACCCTCTTGGGTAGGCTGAGCCGGAGCGGGTTGTAATTAAAGATTTGGATATTGGCAACGATCATTTGTCAACGGAAACAGCGGGCAAAAAGCGTTCGTCTGTTAACTGTCTTCGAGAGACTTTAAAATGATACCTAAATCTTTTTAAAAAATCTGAAAATGGTACTTAAAACAAAAGTTTTTAGTCATACATGAAAATAAGTTATTCGAATAGAAAATACACCATTAAAAGTTTATGTAAGATTGAAGAACAATTGGAAGTTTATTACTAATGCCGTCTAGCTGCAAATGATCTTCGAAGAAAGTCCTTCGGATTAGAATCTCCAATAGTGCCGAAGAAAACAATGTGTGTTTTAAAGATAAAAATCAGCCTTTAAATTCTTATGTCCTAGACCCTTATTCAAATTACAATCTTTTTTCATATCTCTGTCCATATTCAGAGATTAGCGTGGACGATGAAAAATTTACATTTTTCCTCGAAGTAGAAAATATTTTTCCTTGAACAAGTTTTAAAAACGGTTCTGCGATGAATAAAATTCACACAGTTTTTAATCCAAATAGGATATAGATTTTATAACCGTGAAACTACGTTGGACAACGTGTGTTTTGCTATGGAAGATTAAAAATCTCTGCTACAGGGGTTTGAAAAAACATTTCCATCCGCTGACGCACAAAGATTTTTTACACCTTGGTCAGCAAAATTAAATCTGTTTCGTCGACTTATGAGCTATTAATATCATACTAGTAACTGCTCCATATCTTTGCTGAGACTTTCTTTTTATTTCAATCTACTCCAAACTTTTCAAAACTGACTCTAACTACTCTATTTTGTAGTTGTGAAAAAAACGAGAACTATAGATTACTCAGAAACTCTCCGGCCTAAAATTTGGTCTTGTTTTGTTAAAAAAAAACACATTGCCATGATACAGCTAATCTGATTAGAGTTCCAGAAGAATGCTCAAAAGTTAAGGATTTTTCTATTGTCGCATTTCTAAAGAAATACGTTTGATAAGAAGAGATTTCTCAAAAGTATTAGTAGGGGGTAGACAGCGTGACCTTGGAAGTAGAGATGGTTAAGAGGGGGAGAACAATTCTACCTACTGTCCTACAGGAAAATCAGTTACAATAGTCCTTTACTCACCCCTCCGCGTGCATATTTCCCAACAACTGCAAGGAATGCAGACATGCACCTCCCTCAATGCGAGCAGATCTGTCCTTTCTCGAAAGCTTTCTTTGTCGAAAGTGACCCCTAAAATTCTGCCAGTATAGTGATGGGAAAATCCCGTTCAGTTAAAAGATCAGACTCAAAATCGTTCGCTCACAATTTGAACCCGTTCAAGTAATTCCACGGACTAACGATAAGTTATTGCGGAAAAATGTTAAAATTTAAGTTAAATTTTAATTAATTTAAATTCTAATTAATATCTTGAAAATAATTTCCTATTGAACGCCTACTAATCAAAAAGCATCAACCTGCCATATTTCAAGTTTCTAGGACTCCTGGTGATAAATGAGTGAGTGAGTCATGGAATTTGCCTTTTATATATAGAGATTTCTAAAATACCGTGGGTAAAATATTTCAGAGGCTTGATTAAATGCAATAAAGATCGAATTATTCATTTCGAAAGCAATAAAGCCGTACGGCAAATTTCATTCATCCTGTTCGTTGCATTTTTAAGTTATCGCATTCGTGTGTACTAAACCGGGTACACACATAGATATCCCCTAAATGGAATAGCAGAAATCTACAATTATGGTATAACGACTACATAGAAAATTTCATCATTCCCATTCTTTGCATTTTTAAGCTAGACAAAGAAAGACAAAAATAATACTTTTTTTTTTTTTTTTTGCTCCGAGTGGTCTGAAGCACCAAGATTCATCGAAATCAGTAGCTCGAATTTCTTATAGTCTGCAATACTTTCTCTCTGCATATACTTGGTGTTGGAAAAAGTAAAAATATGTGATGTAAGTAATATTAAAGTAAACCGTCTCTATGTGATTTTTTATCCCTTCCTGTTTTATTTTTGAAAAGTTTTTATAATTTGATTTCTTAACTATTTCTTATTATTATTAATGGATTTAGGGTAGATAAAATGTATACAGAGTGCATCGGGATAAAGTTAAGATTATCTGATCAATTCGTGTTGAAGGTAAATACTGATATCAGAGAGAAATGAATAGATAACAGCATCCGATAAAAAGCGCCTTCCTCTCTTTTTTATGTCACTTTGGAAGGAGAAAGAAAGGAGGAAATTCTTCTTATTAAGGGACCTTATAATTTTGAACCGTGATTAGATGATAAGAAGGACACATGATCTGGCATCCCCTCTCCAAACTTCCACGCCTCTCCAGTGGTAGGACCTTTGACTCACCACGTCAGATTTCTCGAGCAATATGAGCGCATTCTCGGCGGAATTGGGTCTCGAACCTGGAACCCTCCGACCCCGAGGCAGAGATCTTGCTACTAGGCCACCGAGGCCAAGTTTTTATTCTGAAATTAAATAGAAACTTTCTCAATGCAATGACCGACTAAACCGCTTTCTTTCTGGCAGTACTTTATAGTCCGCGAAAAATATAAAGATGTTGTATGCATAATTTTTAATTAGCATATATCCATTCATTCATTCACTACCCACTTCGAAACAGCCTGCCAAAATTGGTTTATGGCTTAACATGGCCCGGAGGGAAAGTTTTTTTATTATATTAAAAAAAATTCCATACTACGCCGAAACATTGGTGGACAAAGATACATCGAAATAAATTTAAAAATTAATATAAATATCAAAATCAATGTTACCGCAACTCAATCAGCAGTAAACGTCCGAGAGAAGATACACCAAATGCCAGGGTGTAGAAACAGCAATAGATAAAAAAAAACCAAATGATAGTTTAAAATAAAAAGTCAATTTAAATCCAAACACATAAAACACATACACACCATAAAAACACAGGGTGTAGAAATCTAAAACACCTTAATAAAATGGGGCAAAAGCGATTAAAATGTCATAGTTGAAAAAAAAAAACTGAATAGAAAAATCTGCTAGAGTTAAAATTTAAAGGTAAAAGTTTCAAAATAAAAGTTTAAAAGAGTTTAGGTTGAACACAGACGATCAGATAGCTTCGCTAATCTTGAAACAAGAGATCAGCATGTCACGATTAATTTTGCAAGACAAAATGTTTTCGAGCCACAGTGGCTTAGCATTCTCTGTGGATCACCCAAGGTGGAACTCATTTGTATAGTGACACTCAAATACATAATTATCGGGGTAACCAAGGGCCCCGCATTCACAATAGGGGGAAGATAGCATTTTAAATCTGCTGAAATAGCATGGGAAAGGTCCATGTCCCGTAAGGAGGTATAAGATATATTTATTAAATATTAACATATTTTCATTCACACGAGGCACGTAAGACCTGATCCGTGTCCCTGATGCAGATTGGTAATTAATTAGCACATATCAAAACAATTTAGCTGAGGAAAAGACAATGGACATTAATCCGCAGCATACTTGTTCTGGTGATTTTTTCATTACAATAATTTTTGGCGCAAGCCACCCCCGTTTACATAAGAATATCTGAAATTATATCACTAATTTCCTAATAACTAAGATTGAAGTTCTTTATAGAGAGTCCTATTCACACTCAATTTTAAAAATATAATATATTTAGAAATAATGCTGTTATACAGAGTTTACAATGCTTTTTAAAAATAATGTAAACGCCAGACATCAGTTATGAGCACTCGAAGCGATCGTTTTGCCTTATCTCTACTAATAATAAAGGAGAATGTGTGTGTGTGTGTGTGTGTGTTGGTCCTCTACAGGGCAGCCCGCTAGAGCTAGAACTACGGAATTTGGCACGAGCATTCTTTGAAGGGTGGGAATAAACACCTCGGAGCTGTTATTTTAAATTTTTAATTTGAATTTTAATTAATTAAAAAATAGGCCAAATTTTAGCGTTTTTCATTAATAACTTCCGAAAATATTACAGCACAAAAACAATTTTTACGCCATATGAAAGTGCAAAAAATAGCCTTTTCAATTATGTCAATTAAGTTGCCGTACATTTTTTTTCGAATTTTAAAAACCTTTTAAAAATATTTTTTGGCATAATTTACAACAATACTTTTTATTGTTGCAACGCATTTCAAACAGGTTTCATTGTTTAAACAAGCATTGAATTGCGTGTTTCTCTGCCATTGTTGAAAGCTAAGAAAATATCTTACTGGATTTTACTTTCTTCTTTTATTTTATCAATTTTTCTGTGAAATCTGTAAAAGAAGTCCTCAAGATAGTTAGTATAAAATGAAATAGTCCAGTAAACTGAAAGATTATCGTTGCTATCAGCATGTTATAAGCCAACTAGCATGCTTCTGGACGTAAAATGTGCCGTGCCGAAGTAATGTTGAAATGTAGACGAGTAACAGAAAAAGAGTGCAAGGTTAAGAAATGTGAGCACGGGTTAAATGTCTATTGCAATTTGAAATTTCAAACTACTTTTTAAGAGTACCATAAATGTAAAATTATTTATATTTGATTCAGTCGAAATGCTGGCAGATATCAATAAAAGCTTATTAACATTTCAAACCAATGTTTACTTTTTATTAGCTGGTAGATTTCATTTACATATCATGTGACTACTTTACTCTTGTCATTTCTTCACTCATTATGTTAATACTCCTTCATAATGTGTAAATACAATTTAAAAATTCGTGCAGTTTCTGCAATCGATGATTCAATTATATGAAGACTACATTATATAAGAGCATTTAGAAACAGATATTATTCGCCTATACAAGCATTTTTCCGCTCTATAAATTTGTGTTTTTTTGAAAAAGAGTTTTCAGGTTATCTTTTGTTACCAATTCTGTTTAATTTCAAAAGGTATTCCAGAAAGCATTTTTTGAAGGATTCTTTTTAATATAAAATTGAATATTAGAGGAAGATATAATTTGTTTCCTCATGCATATATACTTTGTGTCATTTGTATATTTGTCCAAGATTTTAGAATTTAATTTTTGGTTAATACCTTTGAATAACATATCTCATGGACTTTAATTATACTACATCGGAAAAATAGTTAAAACTAAAAGAACAAGAATAACAAAAAAATAAAATACACACAATGCATCTGTGTCGAAACAATGTGTTTGACTTTTTAAAGTCGGTTTCTCTACAGAAAATTATCCCAATTTCTGAATTTTTAGAATCCCAGCGGGGAGTGACCTTTGAGAAAGATTCTTCTCTTTTTATTATTTGTTTTTGTATCTATTACCGTTTTGCTTTTTGTCTTATGATAGGAATTTTATTCTGTTAGTTAATTTTATAACATGGACTTGAATGATGCAAAGCTGATATTTTACATTTCATCCGATTATTTTAAGGTACACATTTTGCTGATTGGAACAGTTTGTTTATTTAGAACTTACATACAAAAAATGAAACTAACTTTTCTAAAAATTTAATTCACTGAACTTTGCAATTTCAAACAATTGTATAAGGAAGAGTATAAAGTATGTCTATATTAAAGAATTAGAGGCAAACATTTTATGTTTTCATTTATTTCATAGTACAAATAAACATTTTTAGAATGTTCTTGAAGAGAACTTTTGAAATCAAGTACAGTCGAAAATTAGTTAAAAGTGCATTAAACTACTTATACAAGCTATAGCTTTGACATTTAATAAATAAAATACACAAAATTTAATTTTTAGGAAAAAGTATAGCCATAGTTAGGATTTCTTACGTAATTTGTTTTGGATTTCAAGGACACATTGGATTGATGACGATTATTAAAAAAACTGCGCTAAGAGACAAGAACGAGAATGTATTTGCAACCACAACGTTCACCCTTCTTATACAGATTCAGTAGAAAACACTAATGTTCAAGCCTGAGAAAAGCTGCAAGTGAGGGTGGCAAATTCAGTTCGCCGATCCCTGTTGACAATTGAAAGTTGTTGCTCATTGCCCTCCGAATTACTATCCGGCAATTATGTTTCAGTTTACGAGGTTGACATCCTCTTTCTTCTGCAACCTCTTCGCCTGTGATTTCTTCAATGAAGTTGCAAATCTTTTCTATCAATCTTGTGTTTTGCTGCTTAGTGAAAACAGAAGTCAACTCATCCATGGTGATGAACGGATCAGGAATCGACCTCCACAACATTTGCAGAGCTTTCAATCCGCCAAAAGGGTCTCTGCAGAAAACGTCAAAAATCTGTAATATCAGAAAATGCCTCTCTTTGGTTATCAATCCATTTTCAAGTGGGCATTCCGGTCCCCTTTTAAGTAATCCAGCTCTGAAAAAGAAAATTGTAATGTTAAATTTGTCCAGAAAATTTCTATTTTAAGTTCTCAACATATAAACTATATAAGACTATTATTAGAGTAAATATTTTTTTCTGTTTATTGGTGAAACGAAAGATGTAGTAAAGTGATTAATTCATTTTTTTTTGAAGTTATCCGTATTATGCCTTTTTTTAGGATATTTCTCAGTTGTAAAAAGTATAAAGGAAAGACGAGGAACGTTAAAAATTAAGATACTATTTTCATTGCAAAACAGGAAACGATAAAACGCCCACATATGAGCAGGTGTTGCTTCTCTTTGCTACAAGCAGACACGTCGCAATAAATTTAGCGATCGACGTGAACAATGATAAAATACATTCTATGCCAGGTGAATTTTGTTTATGAAATGCCCATTTTTAAAACTAAGTTTTATCATTCAAGATCTGTTAGTGGGAAGTTATTTGAGTTACCGAGGAATTCGAATTCAAAACGTATGAATTATCTACGTTCTACTACAAGTTCTCGGTCGCACACATTTGAGATACTTGAATTCTCTAGTTATTTATTTTGAAGGACTTAAGACTCCTGTCTTAGAATCTAAAGTTGCACAATTTCAAACACCCGTAACAAAACATTAAAATAGATCTGACTTATATTACAATTGAATTTCCAGTGCCTATTTACTTGATCTTGGCAAAAAAAAAGGAAAAAATCTAAGGAACTCATAAATATTACGTGAAGGAAAACATTTTAAAAAATAAAATAAACTCAATAAGTAACATTATTGAAAATTCTTACCTTCCTATACTTTTGAGGTTATCATACAATTTGTCACAAAATCTGGGACCATCACGATATTTAAGAAGGGCTTCTGTCCTCATAAACAAACGATAATAAATAGAGGCGTTAATCATTTCGCATTGAGGAAGCGTCCACAAATTATATCTTGCTTGATTTGTCTTGTACAAAACAAATTCAAAGACATCCATGAATAGAGAAAAAAAATGTCCATCAATGAATTTCATGCTTGTCAAGAAGTCTACAACAACGGTCGAATCGGCGCCTTGTAGATATAACACATTTAAACCTTCGTCACGAATGTATTTATTTTTTAATATGAATTTCATACATTTCGCCATTTTGGAAATCTGATGAATTAATTTCACTTTTTGATTAGTCTTTCTAAGAACTTCCGATAGCATTCGATTGAAAAAAATCTCATATTTATATGTTTCAAACACAATCTTGTTTATGAGAACACTACTGGAATAGCATGGTCGAATGTCTTGATTACTTGCGCTTCTGAGGCTCAATTCAAGTTCCTTGGATACATCTAAATGGAAATCGTAGAGTAATTTTCGATCAGGAGCTGAACGTTTTCTGCAAGCTTCCTCGGTAAGGACTGCATTTTTCTCAGCAGCCATCCTAGAATTTAAGTTACTGGCAAACATGTTGTTTCTTTTCTGAATTTTCCTTCTGAAACCTGAGAATTCACCAAGGCTTAGATCCAGGTGTGTGACAGATTTTTGAACAATAAAGCTGTATTCAATTACTCTTTCAACACTATTTATAAATTTAATAGGGATCATCGGTTTATGGAGAATTTTTCTAAATTTCGTTTCAGTATCCATCATTGAAAAATGCTGTTAAAAATGCGAAAATTTCAAATCAAATATCTTTCGACACAGAGGATTCTACGAACTTTTTGCAGTCCACAAAACTAGAGTAGCCACATCTATTACAAAGAAGAACCAGCAAACATAAAAGCAAGCCAAACTCGTACTGGCTACTGAAACAGATAAGTACAATGCACAGGCAGCGAATTGCTGAAAGGGATTGAAGCCGGATATGCTATGCACCCTCTTCAAAAGTGAAATAGCTTGCAGGAAACTGGTTTGGCAAGTATTGAGGTTGCAAAGTTGGACCAGCGGCACCATAGATTTATGACATGCTTGGACTTTGAATTGACTCATGATTCATTCCTTTATTCTGTGGGCTTAACATCTGTAGCATGATAAACTATATTCTTTTGGAAAGGGAAAATATTACTTTTGAATGGATGACCGGAGAGTAGGAGGGAAAGTTTGAAAGAATGAAGCAGGGTTGCAGTTTTTTGACCTGTAGGTTGTAGATGGCTCGATTGGCTACTTTAAAAAGTAGCCAACGAATTTCACTCTTTCATGGCCATAATTATCTTTTAATTTATAAGAGCTTACAAAGTTAAATTGCGGGGCATGGTTCTCCTCTATGTAGGGCTATTGCCTAGAGCAATATATGTAATTGTCGCACACTGTCATAAAACCTATGTCAAACCTGTTACAGAAAATGAGAAGCAATGATTTGAGAAAGCATCTAAACTTTCCCCAAGTTATGAAATTTATAACTAAAAAGGCTCAGAAGTTATAACAAGTAATGTCAGGAGCAGCAAACAGACTAGTTAGAAGTATCTCAGCTACCTGTTCCCAGTTAGAGATACAGAGAAACAGACTCATCTTTGCTAGGCCCGTACATTTTTCAGGGATATATGGATTCAGTGTCCTTGACTTAAATTCTCTACAATAGTACGCATATTTATTGCCTACATTTTTTTTATTATAGCACATAAAATTATTAAATATAGGAATACTCACACATCAAATATGCATTTATGGTTTAATATATTATTATCAACTAGCTGTCTTTGGCAATCAGCTAGTTCTCAAGTAATATTTCCTGTGTTTGATTTCAATTAAATCTCTTAACGCGTGTATATGTTGCGGTTTAATGTGATTAATCGGTTATTATGAATAATAACCATAATTATGAATAATAACCAGTAAGAGTGATAAATTCTTTCTCACATTTACATGGTAATTATTAATAATAACCGGCCAATGTGTTAAATACATTAATCATTTTAAATGGTTATTATTCATAATAACGGATTAATCATATTAACCATAACATATACATTTGCGTGCCTAATGTTTTGAGAACAGCTCGCGAGAAACTGGTTCGTAGGTGTGAAAGGTTTCTGCGAACTTTTCTTGAACCGGTTTTGTCAGAATAAATCTTGTCAATTTTTCGGTGAATGCAAAGGGATCCATAGTTCAAATTGGGACGTGTTCGAGTGTAATTCGTCTTTTCCCGTGAAACTCCTTCGAGCCTGCTTGGTCAATCAAATCTTCAAACTACTGCATAAATATCTTTCACCTTTTCTCTTCTAATTATTATGGAAGGGTTGGAAGGAAATTTACTAAAACTTGGAGAAATTTAAAAAACCAAATCTTTCCTCTCATACCCGAAACATAAGGACCATTACAGAAAGTACTTAAAACAAGATGCCATGAAAGAAATAATTGATGAAATGAACATATCAGCGGACTAGTGTTAATATGCTTTACTCATTGCCAGATTTGCATTTTTTTTTCCCCTTAATCGAATTGTCTGAAAAAAAAGAAATCCGAATTATAATGATTGCGCAATATAAATGAAACTTAAAATTGGTAATTAGAATGCAAAACAAAAATAAATATTTCCTTTATCACATTTTTAAAAAAAGAATGAATTTGAAGTTTGTGCAAGAAAGTGTTTCATTGTGCTAAACTTATCAGTTGAATGAAAAATGAAACAGTGACCTCTCACTTGTACGCGCTCTCATTTATGCATGTTTTTCACTTATGCGCGTTTTTCTCGCGGTCCCAGCCAGGCTATGGGAAAACAATGATAACTCTTATTCATTTATGCGCCGCACTAAAAAAGTACCTCTCACTTATGCGCGTCGCAAAATTTTTTTTTAATTCAAAAAGTTTTTTTTTTTTTTCAGCAGAACAAAAACCCTTTTTGCTCTGCGTCTAGGAATGAATTCCCTCGCCCTTCCCCTATTGTTCAGATTCCAGGAACACATTCCTCTCACTTGTACACAGGGGTGTGCGTGAGGGTTCCTGTGATTGACTTCAGTAAAAGTCGCATTTATACAGTAGCCAATTAGAGAGGTTAGTGCTGTACGTACCAAGTGACATTTATTGCTAACGAAAGAATCATCTTTGGAGTTTTGGTTTCAATAGAGAGGAGAAATCATATGATAAATCTGACCATGTATACGGAAGCAATATGGAACTGTTCCAGAAGGTGCCTTTATTTCAGCCCCCAATTAGATTATTCTTAGAAAAGTTCAGGAGCTTCTGTCAGATTTGGAAGACTAACTTTCCCATCATGATAGCATTTGGTATTTGGTATATTTTTTACTCCAGTTCACTCCGTTTTTCCAATAAAGTGCGCCACAAAATTCGCACACAACAGACATATTATTGCCACAGCTACGTTCCGGGACATTCACATCAATTTCAGAAAGAACACGATTTTCCCTTCGCTGACTAAGTGATCAGAACTTTTTCTGGCTCGCCTAAGCCTTCAGCTTCATTTCTAGCTGCTCTCCTTTGAAGGGTTTCATCAAAACTTTCATTTGAACGCTGTTCTCTCCTCCGCAGATTGTAATAAAGGTCTTGCAAAATCATTTGCATGAAGAATTTAACAAAATATCACTTTCAGCACTTGACACCACGTTTTGTAATAAATTATCAGTTTCGACCGTTACCGGTTGTAAACAAAACGGTCGTTGCCATCGGCAGAAAAGAATTTCACCAATATTTTTTTCTCCTTAGCGTTTTATACATATAAAGTATCCAACAGACATTATTATGTTTTTTTGTTCTTTTTAGCCGAGTTTAGCAGCTTTTTTTCTTTTATGTTGATACATAAACGCTTTTCTTCTTATCTTTTTGTTGAATTATGAAAGTTTTACTTAAAGATTTGCAATCATCAATTCATCTTTTTTTTGTATTTGGTAATGCAATTTTTTCTGTTAGTGGATTTTGCATTAATTTTACTCGGACAAAACGAAAGTAATTGTTACAATAAAGCTATTAACAAAACGAAAGTTAGTGTCAGTTGATTCATCAGTTCTGTTTTTCGGGCTTTTTTAATTTGTTAAGCACTCTAGCAAATTACATGAGATTTTCTTCAACAAGTTTCGTTAGTAAATCTGTCACAATAAAATCTGAAATATTGTTGGCAAGCTAAAAGCCCGTCTTAGACGGGCTTCTTCTAGTCCTTTATAAAAAGTTTATCCGGACAAGAATACGGGCTATCGAACTGAACATTTCAAACACAAAAAAATATGTAAAACAGTTCTTAAAATACCATAAAAAATAGTTCAAAAATGTGCCAACACCCTCTGTACAGTGCTTTCGAATTCTTTGCAAGAAAAGCGATTTCGCAGCCCTTTATGTAAAAACCTCTCATATTTGTTCCGTTATAGTTAGGGTTACCATAATTTTTTGGGTGAAGTTTGGACACGCTGGGAGGGGGATCAAAGTATAATATAAAATTCTAAAAACTGAATGCCAACGACCCTCTTTCATAACACTAGCACGGAGTTTGTGGAAGTGAAAAAAAATTAAGACGTCAGAATGTGAAGAATATACAATTTTTATTAATGTTTGCTTAATTTAAAACTGCATTAATGAAAAACATAATTAAAAAGAAGCTGCTAAAAACTTTTAACTTTCAGTTTGAACTGGCGCACGGATAAGGGGACACATCCACTTTTTCATCAACAATGGATGTAAACAATGAACTTTCTTTCATTAGCGGTATGACGTTGGCTTTTGTGAAAACGCTCTTTATAACAACCAAATTTTTCTCTCGCCACATTCAAAGGCGTTAATCCGGACATATTGAAGATCCAGGCGTGAGCTTGAAATCCGGACGTATGGTAACCTTAGTTATAGTACCACTGTTCACATAGTTCCCCAAATATAATTCCTCTTTTTCTGATAGGCTTTCATAATTTGACTAATAACTCTTTTCCTTTCGACTTTTACCGTTTAAAAGCGAGTAAATCCTTCTTGTATACTTACATCACTTTCAGAGTCAACTGCATTAACATATCTTAAAATGTCAGATAATTGTTCTTCATGGCTCTGGAATGCGATCTAATAAAATTGTGAAATAGTTAGCTTTTGTATTTAAATATATTATTTATTTTCTAACTTTTTTAGAAAAAGCAGAAATCAGTTAGTGTTTTATTCTAACAATTAGAAAATCACCCGTCATGGTATGACGGGTGCAAATTACCTCTTCATTCGAGAGACTTCCCGTCAATTTTGACGTGTTGAAATAGACATATATGAGAGAGAAATGTTTAATATTGATTGAAAACAAATAAAATAAACATATGTTTTATGACAGGAAATATTTTTTATTTACATACTTCTTTATTCCAAAAACCTCTTAGGAAACAACATTCCGTGTGAAGTATTTTTCGTTGTTAAACAATTTTATTATTATTCAATAACCATGAAATTCTCAGCTTGTCGAACGTGAGTCAAAAGTTAATTTTTCAAAGGAATTCTTTTTCGAAATTCTAATCAAAACAAAGAACTTCTCTAATTGTCAAACGTTGCCCAAAAAATATTATCAAATTATATCATCACGATTGCAATAAATAATCAGATGCATCGTGGCGTCCAAACTATATCACGGGTATGATATACCGCTAACGTAATTTACTACTTTCTATTAGAAAACGGAAATTAATTTGAAATATGATTAATATAATTGAAAATTTGTCGGGAACAATTGATCATAGCGAGATAAATTTTATATCAATCGACAGAAAATTTTATTTCACTATTTTACAGCTATTAAATTTGAAATTAGAACGAAAATTACTCTTTTAAATTTAAAATTACTGAAATTTATGTTCTCTGACAATGAAATAATGCTGTTTAATGTCTCGCAGTGCTATGGCGTGAGTTTTATTGTTGGTGACGTCAAAGCGTTACCGAGAGACAGATCTGGGCTATTATATTAGTAAAAGAAATAATAGTATGAATAAGATTGCGATGCTGATTTCACCCAACGATCCAAATGATGTTTCATGATTGGGTGATATCTTGCAAGTAATTCTGCGAGATCTAAAATATTATCGTTTTGGGGTCTACATAAAGCATCGCTACTTCCCTTGAATGTCAACTTACGCTCTGATTAATATAAAACTGAAGCCACTATTCGTTCATAAGCACATTTTACACAACGTGTTTCGTTTTTAGCTATTTTTTTCATATTTTTTGTCACAAGCTTTCCCAGTTTCAAATTCGTTTTAAATTGCAACCATTTATATATAGCTTGTTGCCATCCTCTTCATTAAGACGAAAGTTGTTTTTATAATTATTAGGATTGTTTTCACGGATGTCATACTGCGTAATTTGATTTCCGTGATTTTGACTTTTGAATAACTATTAATTATATGTTTATTCAGTTTCTTTCAGATTTTCGGTTTTAAAAATTTTTGCAAGGAAGTTCGTCTTGTTTTCAGCGCAATTTTTTCTTTTTCTACATTTTTTTAAAGTTTATCAGATGCACACATATATTTTCTTCTGGTATCTCTGTCTCTACTTGTCATGTTTCGATATTTTCCAAAAATAATATTAAAAAAAATTAAGATAAATTTCTTAATAGCATGATTACAACAAAATCAAGTAAATACAGCATTCAGTATATTTAAATAATATATTTTAATACACATTTGTCTTCCGCTTAAATACGAATATTTATTTATTTCCCCATCTAGTGTTGAAAACGTACCATGTATTATCAGCCGTTAAAATGCAAACAGAAAGAAACGCATTGTTTTTACTTTTCTTACTCTGTTTTGGCTATATATTGAGATTCAAAGCCCCCAGCCTTGATTTTCATTGGTCGACGTGAAACGTGCACATATCGCCTGATTGTAATCAAATGAATGTATTTTCGGATTAAAATAAAAAAAATAAATAAGAAGGCATCTTTAATTTGAAAAATCAGTCAGCTGCGCTGGGCCTAGTGCTGTCGCACCGTTCGCACCCACCTCCGGCCGGCCCTGACTATACGAAAGTTCGTATGATTTAAATTATTGGCGTGAAATTGAACATTACCATCCAACGACTTTCGATTAAAATACTCCCAGTGTTTCATTATGTCACTTCATGCGGTGTAATGAAGTTAGAACTAAGTGCGAGATAGGAGGCTTCTGAGCAACTTATATATGTATGATACGTGTAGCGCATGCTCCGTCATCACCGAGCTACTAGATATTACCGTCGAATTTTTTTTATTTCTGGAGCCTTCTTATTTGCAATTGTTATTGTAGGTTGCTCTCTTTCTGAAAACGGGACATTTGGCCGTCCCGAAGCTATGCTTGGGGACAACGGGACAGCCTACCAAAAAACGGGACGTATGGTCCCATTATTCATCCCCTGTCTGTGAATCCTAATCTTACTATTCTCAACTAACCTTGGGTAAAAACTGGTGGTTGGATGTTTTTTTATAAAAATATCAGGTAAAGATATATTGATATATAAAGAGGATATAACGATAATATACTGGAAAGATATATTGTACTCCGATAAACAGTGAATATCTTAATAAAATTTGACAAGCTCTGTGTCGAATATTTTAGCTCCAACAGGCCTTCGAATAAACCGGTTTTACCCCACTTTCCCCTGTTTGGGATTTAACAAATGCGTCAAAGAAAACTCGAAATCCTGTAGCATGCCTCATTCATCAATCTTCGAAAACAGGTGTTCCGTCGCGAGGTACTGGTCAAGGGAAGATAGTCTATGACCTTTGGACAAAGGGTCGCCTCCCAGGTCTCAAATGTCAGGAGTGCGCTGTATAGATGCGTAGTTCAACTAGCAGCAGCATTGCATTGCTCTCCAGAAGTAAACGTTTTCAGTATGCGTTTGTGCAACTTAGATTGATGCTGACACTGTCATGCCAGCTTGAATTAGTTCAATCTGCATCATTTTCTAAATAATAAATTAGATTCTAGTTCTCAAAAAGCAATCCTGAACGTTTACAACACATATTGTTGTTTTCTTATTTCAAGGTGAAGACTGTAGACCAACTGACTGCCATATCAATATCCTTGAACATTTGTGCTCAGTAACGGAACAAATTATCCGTCAGTTGAAAGTGCGTAAACCATTACCAGAAAGGTTTGGAAGAATTGTTAAAATTTAGAATTTCGGACAGTAAGTGCAAGTTAAAATGAACAACTATTGGAATTTAACGCATAGCCAAAGATTTGCGTCGAAAGTAGAATTCAGAAACGTGGAATTAAGGACGGCAGCAGATGTTGTTCAGTTTAGTTTCATTGTCCAAACCTCAATTAGTGGCTTAGATTTAGAGCTGTGCCAATCTTACCAGGTTAATAATCATCCTTTGATTAGAAACAATTATCCTTCGCTCTCTTATTCAAAAGGCTTTATAAGTTCTGAAGAAAAATGCAGGAAAGTTCTTGCAACTAGTAGAAATCTTCTCTATGCGCTTCATTTGGACCTGCCTAAGGGACGAGACTGGAGTTTAAAGAATAGCTCACAGCCTAAGGATCTGAGCTATTATTGCAGAATTCCTCATATTGCCAAAATATGCATTGGAGATGAATTTTATATTAACATATTATACAAGATCATCGATTATGCTTGTGAGAACACCCATCACAACTTAAAAGTTTTAAAATGGTTTATAAAATTTAATGGCCTAAAGAACTTTCAGTTTCGTGAATTGCCTGATAATATCTTAAATCACTTTATCGACTGCGTGCACCCTGGAATCTCTGATACAGATTTTGTAAGAGAATGTTTCAAAAAATTGGACTTCAAAAACTGGGTGGATTCTAGTGAAAAACCTGGAAGAGTCGCAAATTTACTTTACCAAGTCCGTCGTCTCGGAAAGAAATTAGACGATATTGTATTTTGGAGTTATGACTTCCCGCATCGCTGTCTTTTGCATCATTCTTTTGTATATGTCAGTGACGTTTTCATGTTTATGAATGAACCTACCTTCTGCGAATCATTTCTTTTAGGAAAAATCTACAGCATCAGGTAAGTGTGATTAAGTTTTTAAATTTTTTTCGCATAAAGTCTAGCTTCTAATTCTGGAAGTTGATGTCGAATTAATATTGATTTAAAATGAATTTTCATTGTATAAAAGTTTTATGTTTTAAGGTTACAAATATTTTGAACCTCTCCCATTTCTTTAATTATTTATATTTTTTAATGATTTTTGCAGCATACGTTGTTTTTGATGCCTGTTTATTGTGGGGGAGTGGTGTTTTCTGCCTAAATTGTATTTTTCTTGTACTTGGCTCCTACCCCCTTTTTTTTTGGGGGGGGGGTATCGTCTCACCTCTCGCATTCCCTTAATTTTTTATATTTTTGGATTATTTTTGCTGCAAACATTGTTTCTCTTGCCTATCTTTCCTGTGGGTGTGGTATTTCCGGGATATAGTTTATTTTTCCTATACCTGACTTACCCCCCCCTTTTCATATATAGTCTCATAATAATATTGTAAATAGGTCTAAAAAATAAATTTATTTGAAGTAATGAGGAAAGTAAAAAATTGGACTAAAAAACTGGTGAAATGGAATACAATTTATTGCATTAAAGAATTTTTTTATATCGTAAGTTGAATATAAAATTTTATATCATGCTTCTTCTTTATCAGAAGACAAATTTAAGATTTATTGATTTGAAGCAATGAAAGTTGATTGACTTTCATTCTAGCATTTCAAAGTGTTGTTAAATATTATGCTTAAAAATATTTTTTTTTAAATTGCAAAATTAAGGAAAAAATTGCACAGCAACTAAACTGGCATCATATTGAAAGATAAAAATTTAAAATTTTTTAATTAATTAAAATTTAGAAACTTTCCGAGATGCACATTCCTACGCTCTTATATTATGTTTATACCAAATTTGGTGGCTCTAGATTCAACGGACTGTAGAACATCAACAGACAGACAACAACCTACATATACATTCCCTTTTATTATTTGTTGACATTTGCATACAAAAGCATGATCAGAAGTAAAACATAGAAATAACACTATGGTACTTCGTGTTAGATTTTATTGCTTAAAAAAATAAAATGCAGCTATAATTTATAATTTTCTTGTTTTCAACTGTCTTGTTTGAAATTGATTTAATACAAAAGTTTAGTTCTTTATATGTAAAGAGGAATTGTTCGTCTTTTATAAAAATCTACAGTTTTTCTCCAAACTTGATGAAATTTTTCACATGTGCTCTTAAAAGAAAAGGAGAATCACTGTCAACTTTTCAAAGTCCTAAAGTTAATTAAAATGTCAGTTATTAAAAATTGAGCAAGATTTTGTTGTTTTCCCCGTGATATCTTTCAAAACTCATTTCAGAAGAATGATTTTTTTATTATTTTAGAAATTCAAAAAATTATTTTTGTAATGATATAAATTTAGTGACAAATTACGAAAATATTATTACTACAAATCACTAAACTAATAAGCATTAAAAGAATTTTCTTCCCTAACTCTTACAAAAAACACCCTACTAAAGGGCAACATTTCTCCTTCACACATTGTCGCTAAAACCGTATAAGAAAAATTTAATCTAAAGAATTTAACATCAAAAATTTTTTATAATATTTTCGTTATTTTACTCGGGAAATTGATTTTAACCCTGTGGGTGAGAAATATATTGATATTAGACTTGGTGTCAACTTTGAATTCTTGTTATGTATCTTTAAAAATAATATGCTATGCTGTTAACAATTCCTTGCTTTAGTTTGAACTCTTTTAATCCTGCTTTTTAGAGCGAATTATTAGAATTTGATTTTAGAGTAGGGAAGAACGAAGTCAAAATAAAAATCATCACTGAGAGTTTGACTTCCATCCCTACATTAAAAAGTACTAAAATCAAATGCAAATTTGTAGAATGTCCAAAATTAAATTTCTGAATTCAAAGTCTTGTCAGTCTCATCTGGGTCAAAATATACTGGAAAGCCAGGGAATGATCTCGTCGCAGAGAAAAAGTGCTGCTTCTCTGTGGAGCTTGCAAACCGTTTTGCAAACCGTTTTGAGGGATTATAATCCCAATGATAAGAATAACCGCTTAATAACTAATAAATATTAATTGTTCATGAGTCTTCGTTAGAATTTAGTTGGAATAATATCATTATTTAGATTTAGTTTAGCTGAGAGTCCTGATTATGGTTAAGTTGGATATCGATATTATGCAGACCAGTATGCTTGTTTTTGTTCTTTTAATCAGGATGTTCGTTTTTCTGTTCTTCATAGGCCTGCATCGATTGAAAACATATTAAAAGAACTTTATCTGTAAGGAGTGAAATCCATTTTTGAGATATTACGGCATATTTGTAATAATATTAGTTTTCGTAATGAATGCTCTAATGATATTATTGAATTCTGTTTTTCAAAGCTAAAGATAAAGAACAGATTTAGAAATTCATTATCTGAAGAGAACTTGGAATTCTCTGTATATTGTCATCTATTGGAAAGGAATTGTTAGATAATTTGGATGCAGAAGTAATTATTGACATACCATCTAGTAAACTCAACAACTGACTAGATATCTAGTAAACTCAACAATTGACTAGATATCTAGTAAACTCAAGCGCTTACTGAGTTCTGTATTTTTGAGTTGTTAATCTTTTAAAGAAAGAAGTGCTCTTTAAAATTATTGAAATTGGTACATGGTTAGTTCTATAATTACAGTTTGGTTAACAAATTCTCAAAATAACAGTACAGTTCCAAAATTACAGTAAGCTTCACACCCACCAAAAATTATTTAAAATTCAATCATAAATTTGTTTTTGTATTTCTTACGTTCAATAATATGTATAATACATGCATACTATAATTAGTTATTTGACTAGCGAAGTGAGGTCCTGTTTTCATTGGACGGTTCGAGTGAAAACAGTTTGTTTGTCTATAATTTACTGACTTGTCTAATATAGTCTGTTTGTCTGTAATTTGTTTTGTCACGATCAAACGCGTTATTCGATTTTCTTTGAATTTGGCATGAATGCTCTGTGATGTCGGCGAAAACGACCGTATGTGTAAAGATTTTTATTTTTTTATTCCGTTTCAAGATGATGGACACTGAAATGGTTGCGTTTCATGTAATTTTTAGTGCTTTTCCAACTATTGTACCCAAACGAAACTCCGTTCATAATGCTTCCAAAGATACCTCTAATAATAACAAATTACATTTCATTGTGATTTTGTTAATATTGATAAAAGCAGACATTTAATTGTAGTTTAATTAATAATGATAAAAGCAGACTTGCGCAAATAATTTGAATTTGGAAAATAAATGGCTAAACTTTTAAAGACTGAAATAAAGAGCAGATTTTTTTTTGGGGGGGAAGGGGTCTACTGTTCACAAAACTACTAGTATATATAACAGATTTTTAGATAATAAAAATATATAATAATTTATATAGTATATCATGTCCATTTATTGATTTTAATTGATTATATTCATAATAAACAAAATTTAAAAATATATATAGAGAAAAAATATCATTTTTGATATGAGTGGGCCCCCATTGACTGCTGGCAACCGCTATTTTCAGACTCAGTCCGCCACTGGGATGAATTATTATAAAGATCGGAGTTGAAATAAATTTGGATGTCAATAGAATACGAACGCCGCTAGACAAACGTAAACATTACAGCATTGTGAGTAATGACGTCAAACCAATTACGTAGCGTTTTGAGGTCACGTACTTTTCGGTAATTTAAAACTTAAATTTTAATTAATTAAGTCCATTTTATGAGTTTTAATTACCGTTTTAGAACATTTTGACGATCAGTTTGTTGATAAAACACAGAAATTGCATTTTCCTCACGGGTGCAAGTTCCTCATTCGTCGTATATATATAAATTAATACATTCTCTCACAGTCTTTTGAATTGATTTGTACAATTGCTGTTGAAAAAAATCGTTTATTGTGGAATTAAGGCTGTATTACTGTTACTACAAAAACCCATGCAATTCATTAGTGGTTTAGTAAGAGGAGAGGGAGTTTTAGGGGTCGCCCTGGGCAAAGAAGATAAATAATTGCTCTAATGTCACACTTTAGAGCCAAATATGAAGAGGGAGCAAATAGAAATTCCCTTGCTGCAGGGCCGGATTACTAAATAGGCAAAGTAGGCAACTACCCTATGGGCCCCACAACTTTTGGATGGGGTCCCGAGGTGGTATTTTCAGGGTTATCTAATTTGATGTCTACAATTGATTTACAAGCTCCATATACTCAAACATATTAAAATTAAGTATTGCTTAAATTTCAGAACATTATTTTTAGATTTTTTTTCATATTTTTAATTTTGTTTACAAATCAATGTTGTCAATTTTTTTTTCGCAGTTGGCTGCTTAATTCATAAGTCAACAGCTCAGAAATCTTTATATTAGAACATTAAGATTCTGTCAAAAATATTTTTCAAATTTTTAAATGTTAAATTTATGTTTAACATTAGTTTTAAATTTCCTATACTAGATTTAAATTTTTAATAATAAAACCAAGTGTCTTGATGGTGATCCACAATTTAAACGTTTTCTCATTATTATTTCAGTTTGTCATTATATGTGATACTTAAAAACATGCATGTATATATTAATTAAAATTAGCAAAAAATAGCTTGTTTAGGAAATTGTGAAGGAGAAAGGGGCTTCCAAAAATAACATTGCCTAAAGGTCCCTGCAGGGCTTAATCAGGCCTTGCCTGATTCTATTTACCCTTGCTATGCAAATGATGACGACTATGGGAAAAGAGTTCATACTATGCTCAAAGGACCAGTGGATTTTTTTTTTTTAAAAAAAAGACGGTTAAAGAAATTATTCATTGTTTTAACAAACTGAGCTTAAACATTAAAAATTAGTAGTGAAAAGAAGAGTTGGTTATTTTATGTATTGTAAAAGAATAAAATGCTAAATTTACTTTCAACACAATATATGAAAAACTATTAACAAGGAATAGGGTAAGTCGGGAAAATGGGTACACTAGGAAACTGGGAACCCTCTTAATATTCTTTTAAAATATGGTTTAAAGAAATTTCCTGACCACTGGCAGTAAACACTCTATATTATCTTCCCTCCAAAACCACGGTCAGTCGCACTAGTGCAGTTGTAGCCCAGTGGTTGGGGAGTTGAATTCGGAATTAATTAGGAGAAAGCTGGAAATTGTTTTGATCCCTTCAGCTTAAGTTTGGAATGAACAAACTAAGGTTTCCTCCTCCTGATAGGTGAGCTTTAGCCGCTGAGTACAGACTTGTAGTCAGAAAATGGGTTTTTCTTAAGAAATAGTATCAAACGACCATGCATTGATTTTACATGAGTACTAGAAATATCCTGGAAAGTTATTGAAAATGTGAACAATAAATAAAAAGGCAATTATATTTTTGGGGTAAGTTATGCTGAAAGTGGTCAGCAGATAAAGGCGTTTTTTTGTATGGTCATTCTGAAATAGTTAAAGCTATCCCACCTCCTAAACAAGTGAATAAATATGGGTAACTGTGGGAGAAATTTTAATAAATAAAGTAAGAGTAATTGCAATTAAAAATTTGCATTAATTTACACTAACACTTTCATTAAGTTAGTAAATAATTTTAATAAATAATATATAGCACTTTGAATGTTGCAATTGTTCAATAAATCTTCAAAACAAGTATCTAACAAGATAAAAAAATTAAAATTGTACATAAAAGTAATTTCGGGGAATTAAGGGCCTTAAAAAATTAGTCAATTGCGCTCACTGAGGACACAAGATATAGACGTATTTAATTAACAAAGGCACTTGAGAAATAAAAACGTTTCATAATTTCTAGTTTTGAATTCAAACTAACCAAAATAAATTCAATTAAAGACTATGTTTTAACTTTATGTAAATAGGAAATTCAAGATATCGGAGAAAAAATTTGAATTACCGATGAATTCGAACTAGGCAAGTTTCAGTATATGTATACCACAAGTAAGAGAACTTTTATCCAAAGATATTTCAGGATGAAATTTGCATTCATAAGCAACTAAACACCATTTCCAGTAATCACAAACTTTTTATTTCACCAAAAAATAATAAAATGACTTATATCCCACTACATACCACAAGCAAGAGAAAGTCCAATGATGTTTCGGGACATATTTTCCATTGATAAGTAGCCAAACACCAATGACACAATTTTTATTTCATGAAATCTAATATTTCACCCTGAGGAATACAAACACTAAATAAACAATTGAATCTTTGATGGCAAATTCACATAAGTCAGTAATATCAAAATGATGGGAGCTTCAAAGAAAGAAAAAAAAGTGATGAGATTTTATATACATATAATAGGACTTTACTTGACTCATGCCATTTATTTACTCATTATGTAAATACTACTTTTGAATGTTGAAACAGCATAATTGCTGTATTGAAAAAATGTCTTGTGTTGTTTCTTCAATGAACGATTCAAATAAGCCCTAACATTTCAACATTTCTCACAAAGATTCAATCAGAAAAAGGAATGAATGATAATAGAAAAATTGGTTCTGTTATCGCCTCTGCAAATACTTTGCAATGATACTCGTATATAGAAACACAAGCATAATTCACATGAGAGATATTCTGGCAATCAAAGCCATCTTTTGGAATAACATAACATCAGGGTCGGATTAAGCTCTGTAGGGGTCCTTAGGCGACGAAAGTTACGGGGTCCCCTTCCAAAACCAGATATTTTTTATTAATTTTAATATTCTATCCAATCAAGCAGTTTTTGAGAAACATATATAAAGATAAACTAAAATGACAAAATATTTTATTGCAAGTTTCTTTCTAGAGACATGGTTTCAGTATCTCGCAAATAAAATAAATTTAAAATTCAAATTTAAAAGTAATTTTAAACAAAATGGTAAAAAAATTATAAAATATTTTACCAGGACTTATGCTATGAGTCAGTCAAGCAACTACGAAAAAGAAAAAGATCACACTGACCTGCCAGGAAATATGAAAAAAAAAAATGAAAAAAAACTATCAGTAATGTTCTAAAATTCAAAGGAAACTTGATTTTAATTTGCATATATTCGAGTACAAGGACTTTGTAAATTAAAGGAAATTATAAAATTAGATTTCCCTGAAAATACCGCAAAAATATATCGGGATCCCTAGGCAGTCGCCTACATTATCTATTTGATAATCCGGCCCTGCGTAACTTAAACTATACATTAAAAAATATAGTAGAATTAATTTTAAAAACATAGACTCAAAATCTTGAAAGGACATCAGGCCCGAAAGGACATTTGGACCAATTAAAAATTCCTGAAGCCAGATAATTCGAAAGAAGACTAAGTCCGTAAATTTGGCCTCAAAAGGCCAATATGGAAACAATGACTGATAGTCAGTGAGTTTATTAAATTGTACTTCTTTAATAACCAGGTAAATATCCTTTTAGAATGTGAAAAAAGCATAAACTCAATTTTGGGGGAAAATTGATTCAGTTCTCAAAATTGATTCAGACAATTTAATTTTATTTTTCGAGTCTTAGATATGCTTGATGGGCTTGAGCAAGTCCTAGTTGGGGAATTCCTTCAGGCAACATCTTATTACGGCATAATGTTCTCCTGATTGCTACCCGACTATAGTGCTGTAGAGACCGAGGTTTGGAGTCTGAGATATCTCCGTCGACGATATCCTGGTAGAAAGCCTGGAGAGACACCCGCATGGGATGGGGAATTTTTTCATAAGTAAACATCAGTTGATCGGATGTGAAGAAGGAATCGGGCAGGGCCCTCCAGATGATACGGAGGCATTCTTTATCAACTCTACGATTCCGGTCGAAGAAGACCCTCAGGACCTGAAGAAGAAGAAGATGTCTCCGTTTGCTGATCCAACGCTCTTGAACCGGCACTTGCAGCTGCTTTGTTTTCACGTAGGTTCCAACTTTACTGTAAGAGAAAAACCTTGTGAGTATTCTATCGTTATAAAGCAAGAACTACATCTGAATTAGTTAAAAATCATAAAACTAGAGCTCTGAAATGAGGAACGTGTTCTTAAAATTTCGAGCATGACTTAAATAAATATTTTTGTCCTGATTGGGAGGGTATGTATTATATTGTATGATATATAAGAGTACAACGAGGACCCTGCTGTCTTGCACTGCATGATAAATGTAATCTTGGAAACAGTGCTGCTTTTACTTATAGGCTTGTCAGTCACGAGCACTCTACACCCTGCATATGGCGTGGTGTCACACCACGCCATATGCATATATCCAAAATTACAGGGTGTCCGGAATTGTGGGACACATTTAAAAAATTAATAAAAGAAATCCTAATAATTTTATAACTTTTTTTTAAAAAATGAGAGCGCGTTTCAAAATGTTTTTAAAAATAGGAAACGCGCCGTTACGGTGGTGTAGGTGACTGTAAATTACTGAAAACCTCAAATTTTTTAGAGCCATTATCTACGAAAACATTAAAGTTATAAGAAAAATAAAAGCATGCATTTGTAGGGAATTTTACGTGCTTTAATTCTTTAATCCACATGTAGTGTGAAAACTGAATAATTTTTTTTTTTTTGTGATATGCAAGAAAAATTAAAAATGGGAACCAGAAAACACGCATCGGCTTCTGCCGATCGGAAGCCATCGCGTATGGAATTCCTTCTCTGTATGAAATTTAGAACGCCGTAACGCCGCGTTACCTATCGGAAATTTTTTTCATTTTCTCTCTCATGATGGTACTCCCCGCCATATGCATTTACCCGAAAATACTTTTTGGTTACTTTTTATCAAAGTCTTAACAGTGCGGTAGTGATCGGGGGGGGGGGGGTTAAGGGGGGTATTGAAACCCCGGGGGTCAGAATTGGGGGGCGTCACGGAGTCAAAACATGAGTTTATATCATTTTTAAAGTAAAATTTTATGACAGGGCTTGGAAATAATCCATGGCCTGGACATCATTAACTCTTGCTAAGCCACTGATGAGGACTGACGTAAAAAAATCAAATTTTGATCCTAGTGCCACTTATCCTCGTTATGCCACTGGTAAAGTTCACAAAACTTTAATGCGTTTATTTCACTTTTTAAAGTCAAATTTGATGAGAGGACCAAAAATACCGTGTCCGGGGCGCCGTTTAAACTTTCCAAGCCACTGATGATGACGTGGGGGGCGAAAAAACATTGTGACCACGGCGCCACTTGCCCTCGCTACGCCACTGAGTCATAACACGCTTTGATTACAGGATCGGACTTAGTAAATTATAAGAAAACAATTTTTTTTACAATTAGGAAACGAATTAATATTAGACTACGAGCCGTCATTAACCGCAATTAAATTTATATCGTTTTATAATTATAGAAAATAAAAAAATGCACAAAATGCGAGATTGAAATTCAACAAAAATGTATTTCAAATATTTTGCATTCACAGAAAAAATCGATTAAAGCTAAACATTGGTTACATAAAAAAGAGCAAAGTATATGGCAGATATTTTGCATTTAACTTCATACTACTCTTTAAGTTACTGGTGAAAGTTATTAAACCCCGAAACTGCGTATCATCCATTAACAACAATCATTGGAGTTTTAATGCTAGACTTAAGAACACGGTTCCGATACCAAATTCGCGATAATGGCGAGTTGGTTCTCCTTCCGGTGGAATTCAAGACATTATACCCTTTCGGGTAGGCGGGTCACCATGGAGTTTGCTGAATTCGCGAACTTTCGCCAACCGTTAGGTCCTAACCGTGTTATATTGAATACCAACTTTGGCGAGTAATCGCTTGAAAAAGCAAGGTCTGTCGGTTTTTTTATAATAAACCTTTTTAATAATGGCATAAATATTACAATTTAGTTATATTAACATCCAGCAATTTTGGGATGGACCTCGTAATTTTGAACAGCCGCCAGATGAAGACATATGAGCTGGCACGCCCCTCCAAGCTTCCGCGTCACACCATCGGGAGGACGTTTGGCCACTACGTATCAATTAATGTGCACTAGGCCCCAAGACCTTACCACTAGGCCACCGCGGCCAGATAAACAAAACTATAGTGTTACAGGAATGGACAAATAATGTGTGAAGTATCCCGAATAATATTACGTACAAATGAAGAAAAAAAATTTAAGAATTCTTGTTTTCAATTGCTCAAATCAATCACCAAAGATTTGTTTTTCATTTTTAATATGCTGCATACAAATTTAACATCAGCTGATTCTGACGAAATTCATCTTAGCTCTTAGCGTTTTGAATTATCACGTTCACAGACAGCAGTGTCGGATTTACACATTTCCACGCCCTGGGCCAAAATATATAGTAAGCCCCCTCCCTTCTCAAAATGTTAATATATAATTTTTAATTCAGTGTATAATAGTTTAATTTTGAAACATATGAACACTTAAAGACTACAATCTTTGTAGTCTTTGAATCAAATTACATTTTTAATTCAAAATTACACTACTTAATGAGATAACAAAATAAGAACGTTTCTTGAAATCGTCTGAAATACCTACTGGAACTTCTTCGTTCGCGCTTTTATCCGTGAATATGTTTGAAGGGTCATTGAAGCATGCATATATTTTTAAATCTCTTTCAATGCAAATAAGTTCAAAGGCCAGAGGCGATAAGGTCCACAGAAGACAAAAAATGTATCGATCAATATATTTAATGTAATGAATGCAAATTTGAAAAACATCAATTTATATAGCTTTCTGAAAATAGCACTGAAAAACGTTTAAATATTTGGTTGCTATTTCTTCTGTACATGCGACCCCTTATGGCTGAGCCTTATACAAAGACCTAAGTTGGCCCTATAGGAAATCTGGCTCTGTCCGACAGGCAAACATAATTCCAGAAGCATTTTTTTGGACTTGCCCTACCTTAGTTTCGCCCGTGAACTGAGCGGAGAGTTGATAACATTCTGACGCGGGGCCCGTTTGGGAGTAACTGGTCCAATCGGCTAAAGGCCCTACCTAAGACTATATCGTCAACTTTCAGACAAAAATCATCAAGTCCACAAATAATTTTTGACGCACTACTGCAATCTATTAGTCTTTCCAAATTAAATATTTTGTGGCATAAACTTGTTATCTAAACATCAGTAAACCAAACGTAGGAGCTAGAAGTCTGTAAAATAATTTTTACTATTTATCATAATGACCCAAAATTATTTAAGTTTAAATTAATTATATCTCAAAGCTATAGCTTTCGACTTACTGACTTTTGCTTGAAGGATGACGATATCTTCCTGTTAAACAATGATGGGAATGATGAATTTGAGCACAGTATAGAAGGAAGTTTAAGCCATTATCTGCCACGGTCCCTTTTTTGGGACGCTTGTTTTCTTTTTACTTTCACCTAAACAGTGCAATTCTCGGCTTTGATTGTTGCATCTGAATATTGAGTTGACTGCTGAAGAAGATGCAACTCCAATAAAAATCATTTTTCTATTTAAAAAGATAATTAATACCAGTCAGAACATAATTATTCAATTTAACTTTAAAAATTCAGAAATAACGTTTTCTTTCATATTTCAATCATGTTATCAGATTAATATAATTTTTTTGTAAAAGTAAAATAATAGAGTTTTAGCATATAATTTGTTAAAGTTTTGTTTGCTTGCCTAATAAATTATCTTGGTCAAAATGATATCCGATATATAATATTACTAATATAATAGCCCAGATATGTTTCTCACTGATCCGGTGACGCTGATACGGACGACACCATCTCACGTGGTTTGTGGTTTGGCTACGTGCCAAAGATTCAGACGAGACAGCCTGTCTACAAATTATCATACACACGGGGATACCGAGATAATTTAATAGCAATACCAGAATTAATTTATTTTCCTAAAATAATCTTTTGGCATTTTTTTTGTTTCGTTATTTTATTTTATGTTGATTCATCGGATTGAATTATGTGTGTGTGTGTGATACATAATTCATTTTCTTTCCTTTTATTTAATTCCTGCGCACAGAACTATTTAGAATAGTTCAGTTTTTGTTTAAAGGTTTCTTCCTTTTTCGTGCTTAATTTTGGAAATGAATATTTAATATTTTCCCCTTAACCGTTCTTACACCGAAAGGCTCCTTTTACTTAAAGATTTGCACTCATCAATTCATAATTTTTTTTATTCTGTTTTTCCGTTAGTGGATTTTGCATTATTTTTACTTGGACAAAACGAAAGTTAGTATTAATTGATTCATCAGTTCTGTTTTCCATGCTTTTTTAAAATTTCTTCAGCAGTCTGGCAACATGCATGAGATTTTCTTCAACAAGTTTCGTTAGTAAATCTGCGACAATCAGATCCGGGATATTGTTGGCAAGCGAAAAGCACGTCTTAGACGGGCACAAATCTTCTAGATACACAATAATATCCGATCCGTTTTCCAAATGGACAGCTCGCTGTTCATTCACTGTTGCAGGCAAAACAGATATTTTTTATCGATTTTTATTTAATCTTTATAACAATATAAGCAGTTTTTAACGAATATTAAAACAAAACGAAAATAACCAAACATTTGATAGCGGACCATCTTAAAAAAAATGATTTCATTATCTCATTAATAAAAAATGCAAAATTCAAATCTAAAAGTAATTTTTAACAAAATTGTAAAAACATTTATATAACCAACACAATCTAAATACTCTAATACGGAGTTTGCCAGTGCTGTTGACTTGTGAGTCACTCATCCAACTGCAAAAAAGAGGACCATTTTGATCCTGTGACCGAGTTTGGAAACATGATCAAAGATGCTAAGAATAATGTTCTGAAATTCTTTAAACGATGCTTGCTTTTATTTTTGATAAATTCTAGTACATGGACCTTGTAGAGCAAAGGAGGCCGCGGTGGCCT
>BGPR01015241.1:0-37177 GCA_013235015.1 Araneus ventricosus
AATAATAAGTTTTTGATGGTTTTAAACTTTGATCATTTCTTTGGCTACAGACCAGAAAAATGTTATCAAGTAGCATTAAAACTCATTGCGTAGCTTGAATTTATTTCACTCGCCACTTAACAGAAAAATGATTAAACGAGTTGTGTTTCCATAGAAATTTGTAGAATAAGACATATATTTATATTTAAAATGGAACTAAAATATTTGTGCATTTTACTTTCTCGTATAAAAAGTATACAAAGAGACCGTATTGTAATAGTCGAAGAAATCAACCTCGAGATTGACGTATCTCCACGTTTCAGACCATCCTGAGTTCGAAAAAAAAAAAAAACTATTGTTGGAATGATATCTATTTCTTTGTCTGTCCGTCCGTGAGTACGATAATTCTAAAATGGAACAAGCTGGACGAATTAAATTTAACGTGTGGTCTTTACATTCAAATTGTGGATCTTTTTCAAATATTGGAAGAAATCCATTAAGTTTATTATTATTGACCAGATAAGGTTTATGGTTGTACAAAATCCTCTCAGAAGAAGAATTACAGCTAGGAAGGGAAAAATAAAAAATTAAATCAACAAACAACAACAATTAGCATACAAAAGTATACTGAAAAAGTCTGCAAAGAATGTCTTAATGGCTGGTGGATGCAAAAACAAGTCTTCCTTAATCAATTATGATATCATGCCATCGTTCATGTAATATCTTCATAATATTCATGAGTCGTGCCAGGGATCTTTTGTTTTGAAAAATATTTTCACACCAGATTGATAGCACTGGGCTTGATGAAATGAAAGGCTTTGACACTGTGCAGACTGTTGCTTAGTGGTCTAAATCATCTTTATCATGCAAACACAACGATGGTGTGAACATAAACATAAGTTTGTTTGTTTGTTTAGTTTAGATATATTGACGTGCCATTTTGAAGCAACACGGGGTTATTTTGAGACGGGCCTCGTAATTTTGAACTGCGGTCAGATGACGAGGGAGACACCTGAGCCGATCCCCCCTCTCCACGCTTCCGCACCACACTAGCGGGAGGACGTTTGGCCTCCTGCGTATTATTTAACGTGCAGCACGCCCAAGTACACGGCGAGTCTTCAGTGGAACCGGGGTTCGAACCTGTGGCCCTCAGGCCCCCTAAGTCAAGACCTTACCATTAGGTCACGCGGCCCAGGAAATCTATCAAAGAGAAATCTGTTTTCTGTCCCATCTTGTGCACGCGAATACGATAACTCATAAACGCAACCAGCTAAATGACTAAAATGTGTATGTTTTTGTCACTATAATTGTAAATATGTATCGAATTTCAGCTCAAATCCGTCTACAGGTTGACTGCTTATTGGTCTGTCTATTTGTACGTATGTTAACGCCAAAACTCAGAAACGCAATAATATAGATAAATGAAATTTTGGTAGGTGGTCTCGACGCAAAAATTACAAATCTGTATTAAATTTTGGACACGATCGATCAAAGGGAGAGGTCCAAAATGCATATTCGTTTCTTTTCACCAAACCGCGAAGCTAAATACAAAATGTCCCATACTGTGAAAGTATACGAGAAACTCGAAGAAAGCGCATCTCCTTTATTTATTCTGCTGATTTGAAAGTGAAATAAATTTCTTCTACGTGACTTTTCAATGATAAAATTCGGAAATTAATCTTTGGCAGGCGTTTGATTTGATCCTGGGACCTTTGCCCCGGGGTCTCGAATCTTAACCACTAGACAAAAGGAAATCCCTCTCTCGGAGGTGGATACTGACTCATATACATTAGAATAGGATGGCGCAGCACGATGCACTACAAATCTTTAAGATAAAGGAAGACAAAAGTGATTGCGTTTTTATTTCAAAAACCTTGAAAACTTTCTCACTGTGGAGTAAAAATCTCCGACCAAATTCCATATAATTCAGGATGTTAATGTGATGTCCATACATATATATTTTCTAACAATTTCATAAGCAAAGCAAAACTTCATTTTTTTTACATTTATTAAAGGTTAATTTATGGTTCATATTATGATTTCACGAATTGTTTTTTCCCTTCAGTTTCTGAACATTTTTTAAAACAATTCCTAAGTTTAGCTTACTTTCTAAAGGTGGCGGGTATGCTCCGGGAATAGCTAAATTTATATGAGTCTTTCCTAATAATTTAAAATTCAGGATGATCAGCAAAACATTGTGACTAAACAATGAATTCTTACTTAACCCTTCAAGTATTAGAACCTGGAGTATGCTTATTAATATGTGTTAGAGATGAAAAACTAGAAGCAGGAAAATAATGACTCGTGGATCTTGAGGAATTTTGATAAACTTTCTGTTAATAAATTATCCCTTATTCTTTACCAATAGGGTCTTGAGAAGGATTTTTTGTGTCTGTGACACAAAAGCTTTTTACCACATACATTTTGACACATGTATTTTTTGAATGAAAATAAACAATATTCCACTCTCTCAGACAGCATCTTGATTATCAGTATTCAAGGATATCTTACTTTCTGCCGTAATGTCACCCATATAAGTGACATTTGAGAAAGATAATGAGTCTATATTTTCCCGGATTTAAAATAGCAAATGAATCCAGAATTGTGGCGAAATCCGCATCGTAAATACTGCTGGAAAGATTCGATTTTCATATATCAAATTTTCCAAATGTTCACTTTTTGTATAATTATTGCCTTTTCTTTTTTTTAGAAAGGAACTAAAATAAAGAGATGATGTATTTAATGTGAAGACGACCAATTATCTTATAGCAAATATAATTTTAACACGTTCGCGGATGATAATGAGCTGCAAAAATGGGCATGCGATTCATTTTTACATGAAACTGAACTACAAAAACTTAATGTAGTTACATTCATGTCATTTTGCATCACATTGAAAATTAATGCTATAGACTTCACATCTTCGAATTTTCAATTTACGAACTTCACGTGTTTGAACTAATATATATATATATAAAAACGATTGCAGTTGAAAAATTATGTGCAATGTCGGGTTTTAACTATTTTTAATATGTTAATATACGAAACTCTTGTATTTCTTTGGATGAAAGAAGAATTTGAATAAGTTAATAATGAATTTTCATTATTAACTTATTACTAACTTCTCCAGTTTATAAAAGTTACTAAGAAATGTAAAAAAATCACTCTTGGCTCAATTAGTAACTTTAATTAGTTAGTTTCAGGAACATGCATGATTATAAATAAAGAATTATAAGAATTACTTGAAATTTTCGTATTGCATTTTTCAGCATATAGGAATTTTTTTAAACCTAGAAGCATGATCAAACAAAGCTTTATTTCATAAATTAAAATGATTTGTGAGTTTTTAAACATTGTAACGGCTTTTAAAGAATTAGTTATTGAAATCAAAAAATATCTCTAATCATGTTTTAAAATTTTAATTTTAACTACAGAACTTATCTTTCGTTTAAAGAAGATATTTAATTTATTTATTTGTGTCTCTTATTCTGATGCAACCAGTAACATTCTGCAGGTTTAATTTTTTCATAAAAATGTAGCGATTTTTTTTTTTATTTTCATTACAGCTTCTTCAGAAGCTTAACGTCGACTTTTTCCAATACTATTTACTTAGAAAAAAGTCATTTCTGCAGTGAGTGAATTTGATCTGTATAAAGTTAAATTTGCAGTGAATTGCTTTGGGGATACAACAGAAAAGAGAGAGAGAGAGAATATTTTGGACCTATTGCCACTACTTATGTAAAATAAATTAATTTTCATATGCTCTTCTTTAACCAAAGAAGAGTCCTGTTTTCATAAAAATAGTAATATTAGAATACAATAAGATTCACAGAAATTGTGTTAATTTTGCAATTAGCAGCTGTCTTAATATTATTTTTTATCCATAGCGGTTTCGATACTGAATGCTGCATTCTTCTTAATAATGGTTAGACTAGTTTTTTTTTTTAAAAATTAGGTAATTATTTTATTTTTACAATGGATTTTTCAACAAGGAGATAGAAATTATGTTCAAATTTCATTTAACATGGAACATCTGTGCACGATATATTGCGAAATGCAGCTTTTTTTAGGGGGGATACAGAAACGCGTGTAAAATCTTCAATTCTAAGCATGTGTCTTAGATTTTGGTTCCACACAAATTTTTATGAAAACATCATCTCTAGACATACAAATCATTCAATTTTAAACGCACTGAGTATCACATACATTATTACCACAAAATGTGATCAAATAAGCATTAAAAATCTCTGACCTTATTAGATTTTCAGTGCTTAAAATCAAATAAAAATTGTCTTAGTAAGACGCAAATAAAGATCCATTCCTATTATGCATTTCAGAATTATCCGTAAATTTCAATTTAACACGCATCCTTTTACATAAATAAATATAAAAAAATTTGATCGAATCAGCTTTCAAAATTTTTCCCAAAATAGACGCAGTTATGCAATAAGGAACCAACTCCAAAATACTCATTTTGAGTTATATTATAAAACTTAACAAATTAGAGGGAGTGTTCTCTCCTCGAGTTTCTAGTATACTAACACAATAAGACGCGTTTATGCGTCACGGTAGAGTGAAGTAAACCGAGTACAATAAAACACCGTTTATACACCGTGAAACAACGTATAAATGAAAAGATATATAAACCAAATTTCAATAAGTAACTTCGATTATTACAAATTTAATGCTACTAATGCAAATTCATTTAAAAGTACTAATTTTCAAGTTTTTTTAACATAGTACTAGTATAATACTGCATAGTATTTAGAATAATAATTAAATTTGAAAATTATTTCATCATAAAAGTGAGAAAGTCATGATCGTCACTGAGTACTACAGATCTATAAATTAACCTAAGTTCATTGAATGTTTTTACACTGGTCTTTTGACAAAAGAAATAAGTTCGAATTTTCAATGGAGTCCATCGTGTCTTTAAAGGAAGGTGAAATAACTTCTTCAGCATCACTTAAATTAGCATAATTTGTCTTCTATTATCTCACCAATCGCGAATAATTTCGAATAATCATGGTATCTTTATCGCAGTTCACACACTAGAAAGGAGGAATTTTTCACATTTTAGAATGGTGGAAAATGACGTATAACCGAAGCTTTGCGTCGTATAAACGAAGTTCTGTATCATTACAATGAATACGAATGAATCGGGACTGTCATGAAACGACATATAAATGAGAGACGTACAAATGGTGCTTTATTGTATATGGATTTTGGATGTCTAGCGATTGGATTCAAAATTTGATACATATCTACAATCCTATTGATGAAACAACATGCTAAAGTTCATCCTGCTAGCTACTTGCGTTTCTGAATTTTCGTGTACACATACACAATGGCAAGCAAACTTTCCATTAACAGATTTGGTCGAAAATTTGATAATATCTATAATTCTATTGATAAAACAACATGCGCTAAACTTCATCCTTCTAGCTACTTGCGTTTTTGAATTTTCGTGTATACATACACAATGACACTCAGACTTCCCATTAACATATTTGGTCGAAAATTTGATAACGGTCTTCAATTTTTGAATAAACCAAAATAATAAGACATATACCAATTTTATTCGTCTATATCGTTCATTGTTTGAGTTATTATGTTGGCAGCCGGATAGACAAATTCAAAAATGTTCTATTCGGAATCATGGAGGTCTGAAACGTGAAGATTCATCAAAATCGAGGTCGAATTTTTTGACGATTACAATACTTTATCTTTGTATACTTCGTATACGAGAAAGTAAAATGATTCTGATAAAGCATATTTCAAAATTTATTCTTACATTATAAGTGTCCGTTGTGTCTCTAGCTACTGTTATTTTAAATTTTTATAGCAAACTACCTCAGATAGCTTTCAGAAATGAACTCGAAAATCAATGCAACTGTAATTGGGTTCCCGATTGCATAACAGGGTTTGATTATAATTATCTCATTACATTTTCTGCACAGAAAATTAAATGAAAAGTTAGTTTATGAAAAATAGCATTTAGAGACTCGAGTTCCCATCTTGTTAATTAAATATAAGTGATATTTACATGGTTCTAACTTCACTTCTAATTACAATAAGAATGAATGTGAATGCAATTCTGAATATCGTCACTTTTTTTTTTTTTTTTTCTAACAACATTTACGATTTTTTTTTATTTGTTTCATTCGGATTGGTTGCTGGTTGTGTTGGGTTTTTAGCACAAGAGCCATGAAGGTGACCATACTACACTTTTTCTGGCGCTATGGTCACCTTCATGGCTCTTGCGCCAAAAAACCCAACACAACCAACAACCAATCCGAATGAAACAAATAAAAAAAATTCGTAAATGTTGTTAGAAACAAAACTGTCATTTTATCATACAGAACAGGGTTGCCATAGTGGCCTTATTAAGCCCAAATTATGGAAATTTGGCCTTTTTTCAAAGCCATTAGCATTAGGAACTTTCATCTGGCCTTAAATTCCTTTTTGGCCTTTTTTGGCTTTATTTTCGTTTATGATTTTTAGAACAATTTTTAATTACTTATTCTATTGTTTTTTAATAAATTCAATATATATCGTTAGACATACACATTTCAAATTATATATAATGAGTTTTCAAACGAAATAGCTCCTGAATAGAACAAGGATGTTTTAAATTTCTTTCTACTTCAATTTTAGTTTAATAATAGAGCAATGCACATATGCCTATCAAGTGGGATTCGTTTTCATGAAGGATAGCCTTTTTTCTAATTTTATAAATGAGATCTTCAATCAATTTGACAAATTTGACCTTTTTGGCCTTATTTTTAAGAAGGTTTTGCCTTATTTTGCTATTTTGACCTGGCAACCCTGATACAGAAGGACCTTAATCTGATAATAAATACAAAGCAAATTTACAGAATGCATGTTTCCCTTTTCGGTATAATGCTGGAAAGTTTATGAATGGAAATGCCGAAATGCTACAACAAAACATTTAAGCCGATTTTGTTACTCCACTAATTCTTTTTATGGGCGTGAAATAGAGTTTAATCCTTTGTGGCACTACTAATTCTGAAAATACCGCCGCGCACAGGCCGGGCAGCGTTCACAAGACGAGAAAATTCTTAAATGCCTACACAAAAGAGGCGGTTTTCTTAAAAGGAAGCTTAATCCTTTTTAAGTACTTCCGAAATAGCGAACGGAAGGGAAATTCTGTAAACTGTTTTGTGTTAATATTTAATATGGGGGTGAGTTATTACTCGGGAAATTTTACTGTCGATTTTATGACGCTTCTGAAATATAACTTAATTAATTACGAGTGAACTGATTTTGTAATGAATTAGTTATAGAACGGTTGTACTGATGACTCTCAAACTGGATTTCCTAATGGGTAAGCTTTAAAGATTTTGTATGTCAGTATTATTTGACAACAAAATCAAATGCTGCTCAAATCTGGAGTATTTTAGTCGTTTCTGGGATCCGTACTATAAAAATGGTTGTAGATACCTTGAGCAAATGAAAAATATATGTATTCCTTACTTGTTTTATAGTGTTAATCATATTTTTTCCCTCAGGATATATCCTCTACTTACCTGCATAAAATTTACAATATTCATAATTTGAAATCCAGAAGAGATATTTATTGTAAGCTATTTTTCCATAAAGTCTTTAATAATATGACTGATTGCCCTGAAATACTCAACTGTATTTTTAACATGACCGGACAAGATTTTGACATTCAGAATGTTTTTATTAAAGCTAATATCATTGACAATTTTTTCGTATGTAAGTTTCATAAACGTAATAAATATTCGGAAGATCTTGACGTTTTCAATAAGTCTTTTAATGTTTTTAAGTTAAACGTCTACAACTCATAATTGATAAAATCATAAATCACGTCTAAACTCATAAATGATTAATAATTATATTTCTCTGTGATCTGTAAATATTTTTTTCTGTTTATTTTGTGTTTTATTATTCTTCATTTTGTATCACTCTGTTTATTTTGTGTCATACGGCACAATAATTGAATTTTCTGTGGTAAACATTTTCAAATAAATAAATAATATATATATATTTGTAGAAAAAGAATATTTTTTATAACGAAATCGTTTTACCTTTTTCCATTAAAATTACCGCAATCTTTCCTTTTGAATAAACAATGAGACGCAGTTGAATAATTAATAGATAATACCTGAAACTACATGAATTGGTGACATAGTCTTGGCATCGTGACCGTAAGGACGCGGGTTCGAGACCCGATTTCGTAAAAGTTTTGCCATGTGTATGGGTCCGGTGCATTTTAAATCATTTGAGGGCCGCTGATGTGGTGTGGAAGCTTGGAGAGGGGAATGCCGACTCGTGTGTCGTCATCTTAAGGTGCCCGACTAGATTCGAAGAAAAAAATTTTAAAAACGTTCATAAAAAAGACTTACAGAGCTAAATAACAAGAAATAGGCGTAAATAGTCACAATTAGAAATAAAAATTTATATTTCATCAATTGTTTTTGAAAATAATAATTTTTTTCAAGAATTTTAATAAAAAATTTCAATATTAAGGAAAAAAGCATAATTGAAAAGATATGGAACATGTTTAATTTTAATTCCGCATGCGTATTTCTCAAACTATCTAGAATGCAATAGACCGCAAAATAAAATTTATTTTAATAAATAAACATTTTATGAGCATTCAAAGTTGGCTCCATTGGTTTTTCGCCAAAATTATCCTATGTTTCGAACTGAAAGTGACTGTAAAACATGATTAAAGAAAGCTATCATAAAATTTGCGGTCTATTACACCCTCAAAAGTTTTTGGCAAATTTCAATGAATTTTAATGAATTGTTTTGGAGATATCACGTTTTCCGCGGACCAATTTTATAGATTTTTTCATTTTTCAGAAAACGCATTTTAAAAAATATAATAACACATTAGTTCAAATAAATATCAAGGAATAAAATATTCAAGGAATAAGAATAAAAACGAAGACTGTTTAAGAATCTTAAAAGTTGTAGCTTTATTTTTAAATCATAAAAATATTTTTTGGATTTGTCTTCGAAAATCGCTTTTTCAACCTATTCGGATACCTTAAGACGGTTCAAAATTTCGAGGTCCATCCCAAAATAATCCTCACGTAGCTTCAACACGGGACATTAATACGACTGAATTAAACCAAACCTAATCCTGCCCTTCGTTTAAACAGATCATTCGTAGCATTTTGTCGAAACTTTTAGCCTTTTTTAAAGATACAGATAAAGCTAACTGCAGGTATTTATTATTCTTCCGTTTATTATCGTATACCGACACAATGTTGTTCAAGATAGAATGTCAGTGGTGTCTAATAAAAAGGGTGGGCAAATAAATAAATATATGCACAAATTTCAAGCTAGCAGTGCATCTTAGTGATTGTGCAGCAGACGTTTAGGAGAAACTGGAAACCAGCTTTTATTTATAAATTAGAAGATTTGTGCCGACCTAAGACGCGCGTTTAGCTTGCCAATAATGTCTGAGATCTGATTGTCACAAATTTGCAAACGAAAATTGTTGAAGAAAATCTGATGCAGATTGCCAGAGTGCTTAAGAAATTAAAAAAAAAAAAAAACATGAAAAACATAACTGATGAATCAATTGACACTAACTTTCGTTTTCTGTTTCTTCCGAGTAAAATTATGCTAAATCCACTAACAGAAAAAAATGCATTAACAAATATAAAATTTAAAAAATGTTGAATTGATGAATGCAAAGCTTTAAGTAAAAGAAGCCTTTCAGTCTAAGAACGGTTAAGGAAAATATATTAAATATAATATATATATATATATATTCAATTTTTTCCAAAATTAAGTATGAAAGAAAGTAAACCACATAACTTCTATATAATATTAATGTAGTTGGATGTCCGTCGATGAATCAACATAAAATTAAAAAAGAGATTACAGTGTTTCCTCAGAGAAAAAAAAGCAGACAAAAATGCTGAAAGATTATATTAATAAAAGAATCGAAACAGTCTCACCATGTATATGCTAATTTTCAGACGTAGACGGAAAGTCTAGATTTTCCCCTCTTTGGCACGTAGCCAAACTAAACCACGTGGCAGAGTTACTTCCATCTCTGGCTTTTTATATATATTTATTTATAAATAGCTGTTAATTCCATCATGTTTGGGATTGAAAATATTATCATAGCCTTTATGAATAAAAGAAAACAGCTATTTAATTAATTGTAAAGAAATGTTCACTGAAATCTTCTTCACCCTTCATTATTTGAAAGCAAAAGTTGAAGTACTTATAACTAGTCAAAGTTTATAGTTATCACATATCAAACCAACCGTTGATGGCTACGTGGTGTGAATGTCACATGAGAGAAAATAAAAGTATATTTAAAATTAGCACTCGTAGGAAGAACACGCATGTAAATAAACGAATTTTTTAAAAAATGCACGTAATTATTTTAATTTTAAAGTACTTTAATATAATTATTATAATGCATAAAACCTCTTATTGTCTACAATTTCATCTTGATTTAAAATTGAGAATACCATTTGCACTAAACGATTTTAAAAAATCGCCTATAGTTTATTTTTTCCATAAGTTATTAATAATTTTCAAAGAATGATAACAAATTTAATTAAACAGGTAAGCAAAAATTCGGAAGCAATAAATAAAATGATTTGCAATATCTAAAATATTTTCATTCAATTGAAATAACAACACTAAAGACAAAATTATCTTTTCTGTACATGAAAATATCTTACTTCAATACTTAATTTGCTTACATACTTTAATTAATAAAAAAATAACTATTTAATTAATTGTCACGAAACATTCGCTACAACCTTCCTTATGCTTTATAGCATTTTGTGAGAAAAATATGAAGAAGATCTATTAAGTAGTTTGGATTTCTAAAGCTTACAAACTATTTATGAATTTCGCTTTAATTTATGCAGATTGGATTGATTTGGCGATTTACTTAATATCAATATTATATTAAAACTTAAATAGGAACTTTTTCCGAATTCCTTCCAAAATTATACAGTTACTTCATTACCTTCCGAAACATCTTTCGACAATCTTTTAGTGATTCAATCACACATTTTAATAAACTTTTTTTACTTAATGGAAAGGATATTTAAAAAAAATAACATGAAAGTGGTTGTATTTAGAAATCTGCTCTAACCAAGTGTCCTCTTTAATGTGCGTACTTTTTAATCCGAAATCACATTATTTTTTAACAAAAGAAGACTTCTGTATGATACTTTGATGTTGCCTTAACCAAATGCATAAAAGGATATTCGCTTACTTTGACATATTCGAAGATATAAGAAATTTTGAGTAATTAAATTAATTTTAAAAAAACGAGATAATTATCTCCAAAGAGACAACACATAAAAATACAATTTGCTTCCTTGTGCATTCATACACTTTAAAAGTATAACACCACCCGATGAATCCACTTTTTCTTCTGCTATATTGAAAATGTTAAGCTGGAAAAATCACTATCGATACGGCGGTACTTATCAAAGGGGAAAAAATTGAGCAGTAGCTTCAAATTCATGAATAAATAAAAGAAAGTAGGGTCAAACTGAATATGAAATCTGCAGCTTCTGCAATGAAATACATCTGCCATCTTTTTACTGCATGCGATGCACGAATCCCTGAGATCCCCGCCTAACCCCCTCCCTCCCTCTCTCCTCACCCCTTCTCAAGTTCTTTCTCTTTTGTGAAAGCCCCCGGGCCGGAGTCGGCTCCTTTGATCCGCTTGTCGCCTTCCTCAGGCCTTTGAGGCGAGCTGTTGTTTACTTTTAGGATAAAGAGAACTCAGCACGTGGGTTCTGTATAAAAACTCGATGAGCAGCAAAGCAACCGACACTTCGCACACTCGAGTCCAGTCTTCAAGCCACTTAGGTCTTTTTGCTCGCTTACTCAATCAGTATCATCAGCACTTGAGTTAGCTGTTGATTCGATAGTTCTGCTCCTGTTTAAAAAGAGGGTTTGAGTATTATCGGAAACCTTTTCACCAGTCGGCGCTTGATAAAATCAATTTCTCATTCTTCGCCCGATTATCATCCTCAATAAAAGTGAAGCCGAAAAATCGATCGCCTTATTAGCAATTATTTCTGAAGAAAGTCCTGATTCGAAATCTACATCTATCGCAAAGATGGTCTTGCTTTCTTTGTATCTACTGTTCTGTTTGGCGTATTATGTTGTTAATTTACAAGCCAAAGTTGTCCACATGAATTCTTTCAACTCGATAGTAGAACTAGATCGAAATCACTGGGCCGATGTCGCATTCGATTTCATTGCCAACATGTCCTGCAAAGACACGTTTTTGACTACAGAGGAGGACTGCAACCGACTCGTCTCCATCAGGAAATCGGACATGAACTTCTACTCGGCCGGACCTGTTTCCGGCAACAAATACAGAGCAGTCCTACCAGATGGTCCTCTCACTCGTACAGACGTCCACGATGCTGTTCTTGTGATCGATCCCTATCCGGAAGCTAATCTTGGGCATCTTCTTGTAGTTTTCTACGTAGACTTGGGCTGGACTGTATTTGATGTTTAATTCTTGCTTGTAAGTCTTTAAAAATTCTGTTGTCTTCAAAACTTTTAAGCTTATAAACAAATTTTATTTAGAAAGTTTCATACCAATTTCAAGTGTATATTTGGTTTGGTTAATACCAGAAGAATTTTGTGTAAATATCAAATATATAATTAAAATGTATCAAATATTAAAATTCAATGCTTATAGAATTTTTCAAACAAAGTGTTGTGTTCAAAGAATCACCAGAACTAGCAAAGAAAGATATGTAGGAATGTTTATAATATTATATGTGCTATGTTCACTGAAAGAGTTTTGAAATACAAATAATACTGCATCTTCATAAAGTTTTTTAAAAAAATTGCATCAGTTCGTAGAAAAATATTTAAAATCCATATTTGGATGTCAAACTCTTGAATATATTAAATAATGAGTTTTCAACTACCATAGAAATTCTAAAGTTCATTTAAAATTGCATTGCAGTTAAATATTAATACTAAACAATGCATCAACATTTTATCAGAGAGTAGAATAAACCTTCTGGAAGACCATTTTCTTATTTACATTTAAAAGTTTCAAATGAAGATAATTTTAAATTTTAAATCAACTGTTCTCTAGAATTATTTGAGTATATTCTCTATGTTAGCTATTGACAGTGAATTTTGCATTTTGAAGTCAATTTTTAATTGCGGTAAATTTTGAATAACTTGCAGTAGTTTCCAAATTAATTTTGTTTTTTATATGATTAATCAATATTTTTCGAGATAATTGGCACCTTTATTATCTAGTGGATTTATTTTGAACATTTTTTGAAATGGCTAGAATCAATTTCATTTATATATAAAAAAAAATGTTGCTTTTAGTGATGGTGACTGTGTAATAACGTAGCATAGCAATATTTCAGTTCAGTTTTTTATCCTGATATACACAGAATTTTACTGTGATTAAAATTCAATATCTTATTCTAATGGAGTCTGAATAGTTTGCTTCATTTATTTAAATCGATTAATTTATAGAATGTAGTTATGCAAGTTAAAATGAAATTTTTGCATGAAGAAACTATTCTGTACTGTTTTAAAATTTTGATATCTTTATATTTATTTTGATTAATTTAGAAATGATGGACTATTGTGTTCAATAATTTGATAAAAAAATTCTAGCAACACTTGGTAAGCATACAAAAGCAGAAATCATTTGACCTTCAACTGCAGGATTCTGTATAGAGCTATTTAAACTGTAACTGCTTTTTTTAGTTTAGAATATTAATTTTATTTTATTCTCGATTTATAAATATGATATTTTTTAGCTTCAATTTAATTGTTTTACATTCTACAATTGCCGGTGCAAATAAAATGTGGTAAACAGAGCGTCTCGTTCATGTGGTGTAGAAGTTCGAGAGAATGAACGACACCGCGTAGCACTTCTTCTCTATCCTAGTAAAAAAGGCAAAAATTACGAGTAATTATCTGAATCTAAAGAAGCCTCGTCATTAAAAATACTAGTAGTTTACATTATAAATCTAAAACTAAACCAATATTCCTACTCATATGCGGAACACAAAATCACTCAGGATATATTTTTATTAGCATTATATAAAATAGGGAAGTTAGAATTTTTTTTTTTTAAGTTCGTGAAAAGATGTTTAAAAGTTAATGCGTTTGTTTTCATTGGCTTGTTCTATATAAGCATTCATTTATCAGATTCCTGATCAAACAAGTATAAATCTACTTTAGAAGCTTTTTAAAGGAATTATATTATGTATTTTCATATATTGAACCTATGAGATTAAAAATTTTTAGATTTTAAATACTTTTATTCTTTAATTAATAATATTGTAAAAAATATGAAATATTTTAAAGTTTCACATAAAACACATGTCATATTCTAAAAGAAATATCTTGTACATTGCAAAAAATAGTTTTGTATATTAATTTTTTTTTTTTCCTTGAAGAAATCGAGGTTCCTTACCTATAAAGTAATTCCGACTGTACAAAATATTTGCCTTCTTTTTTTTCTTGTAACAATTTTAAAATTATTTAAACTAATAGATTTCAAATAATGTAAATCTCAGTTTGGAAAAACAACTTTAATCTGTGTGCTTTTCATAGTACAAGTTTCAGGTCAACAATCATCGACATTATCTGTATAATTAATTTATATTCTATTACATTGGAAAACGTGGTTTTTCTTAGAGGTATCTTTATATATAATACTAAAATCATTTTATGTAGATCTTTTCATGACTAACTTGATTAAACAAAATACCATTTTATTCCAGTTGTGTGGGGAAACTTTTCGTTAATAATATGAATTAATTTTCAAAATTTTCTCCACTTACATTTTAATTCTATTAATTATCAAATTCCATTAATTTCTAGAACATCCTTTTCAAAATATAAATTTTAATAATATATTTAGAAACACAATATTTTTATTAAATCTAAATCTTAAACTATTATAATGAATGCATCTGTGATATAGAAACAAATGTGCTATACTACTATTTATTCATCGAGGGGAAATTCTAAATTTGTTTTAGGGTAAAGTGTAAAGAAAAAAATCTATTTTAGCATAAAATTCTGAATTTTAAAACAGGAAGAAAAATTGTGAAACTGGAAGAATCATGTTATACGTTTCTCATTTATACGTCGTTTCATAACGGTCCCGATTCATTCGTACTAATTTTGAAAAACTACTTTTATACGACCAAAGCTTTTGTTATACGTCGTTTTCCGTTCTGAAAGGCGAAAATTCATCCTCTCAGCACATGAACTGTGATAAAGATACTGTAATTCAATTATTACAATTTGATGAATTCACAAGGATTCAAACTTCTGGTGCTAATTTAAGATGAGTAAACAGTTATCCGCACTCTTTCAAAGACGCAATAGACTCTTCAAAAATAAAACTTGTTTTTGTCTTTCGTACAAAAAATGGTGAAAAAAATATTGTCAATGAACTCAATTCGATTCTTAATGATGCACTTGATACTGGCAGACCAATCAGGATCAGATGAGGTTGAATTTTCTTGTTAAACGCTGACCTGCATTGCCGTCAAATCTTATAAGATCATTATATTAGGTTCTCAAGACTATGCAATAAGGTATGATTTTCATGATATTATGATAATGTTTATTTTGATTAACTGGTATGATTTCTATGCTATGTATGTATTATATAGTACTAGTCAAAAAACTTTTTAAATTAATACTTTTAAATAGATATTTGCATGGTACATTAAGATTTTGTTTTAATTTAATCAAATTGTGTAATAAAATTTCGATTATACATCGTCTTTTATTTATACGATGACGTATGCTCAAGTCCTTGAGAAGATATATATGCTTACTGTACATACAAAATCTTTTATATATTTGCAGTCAGAGAAATGGCTTGTCCAATATGCTTGTCTTAATAGCTTCAATGGTCTACTCCATGCCTTGTCTGTGGCTTTAATGATTACCGCTTAGGGCGGAGGTTCAAAAGTCATCGCAGTTATCATTCACAGTTTGAGAAACGGTAAGGCAAACAATAGTTTTTCCTCCCGAACCGCAACATCTTCCTCCGAAACGTGCCCGTGCTTCACCTACCTTTTACAGCAAAAAGTAACAATGAGCAACTTGTGGTGAACACCTGACCACAAACACCCCGCAAAAGGGTTCCATGTTCAGTGAAAAGAATTGAAGGGTTGGAAGTTTCTTTGAAGGACCCACCCAAACAGTCTATTAATGTGACGGATAGATCATTTATCTATTGTTAAAGGAGTTGTAAGACCTGTGAAGGTGAATAGGGCTGTGGAAGGGTTCTACTGGTAATACGTCTTCCTAGTAAGTCATCCTGGTCAATTAAGGGGACAGGTAATCCATTCTATCCTGTGGTCACCAACGGAGATGATTTATGCAGTAGTCGGGAAATAGTTGCCAAATTAAAAAGTCGGCATCGCACAAGGAGGTTCAGTCTATCCTCGTGTCAAGTTTTACTTTTGTGATCGTATGGGCACAAACAGATGATTTATGAGACAGAAAAGGACAATGGTTACCAAATGAAATATTTTTCCTTTACCTTAGTGTTACCCTTTTGTCAATGGCTATAGACAGGAAATGGTTGCCAAATTAAGAAGTCGGCATCGCACAAGGAGATTCATTATCCACCCTGCTAGATTCCAGTTTTATTTTGTAAATCATAAGGGCACAAACGAGATTAATCATGAGATGGGTAGGACAATGGTTACTAAATGTAATATTTTGCACGCACAAGAAATGTCAGTGTTACTCTTCTGTCAAGTCTTACTTTCTAGGTTAACAAATGTATTTTGGATCATTCTTTGAAATTTTTGGGCTAGGAAGCTGTTAGGTTAGTAGGATATGCATTTGAAAACAATTAAATTTTTCACGTGTATGGTACAAGAAAAGCTAGTCTCCACCCTCGTGTCAATTCTTGCTCAGGTCTAATATATGTATTCGGTAGCATTCTTTGAATTTGTGGAGCTGACAGGATGAAAGTGGAAAACAAGCATGGAGAGTTCCTAAACATGCTCATATTATTTAAAACCAGAATCAATTGTTTAAAATTAATGCAATCTAATTTGTTAATTTCTCTGTAATAGCCTAAACTTTTAAAATTTATATGAGCATTTTCTGTATTTTTTAAAAATAAAAATAATTTAAATGTTAAGTAAATTTTTTCGTCGAAAAAGAGCAATATTTTGTAAAATTCTTAACAGTAAATTAAGAATTATATAATTCAGTTGAGAAATCCAGTATTTCTTTGATAAAAAAAAATAGCTGTCTTTGGTACATTATACGGGAATCGCAAAGAAAATGTTCTTAAAAAGAATGACTTATTGAAATCTTGAAAAATTCATTCAAAAAGAATATAAAAATAAATAAATATAAAAAAAAGATTTCTCGATCTGTTGAACTGTGATTATATGACACACTTAAAACATTATGTAGATTCAGAGTCACAAAAAAAACGAAAAGTTCACTTAAATATAAGATTTTTGGAAGAATGCAATTATTTTTTTATTTGTTAAACCATATTATTATCCGTTGTAAAAATTCTAAATGAAAACTTAGCAAATGAATTTAATTTATGCAAATTACAACAAAGGAAACACTCTGTAGACATAACAATTGTTGCCACTAAATAGATTAGTCTGAAACATTTTCATATGCCAACGGGTTATCATTCAATCAAAGGATTAAAAATAAAAATTCATTTAAGTACAATTTTGTTGTGGCAATTGAAGTTTTATTGCTTGAAATGAAACTTACGTTTGTTCTATTCTTTTCATTCTAGATGATGGAGCCTGTTTATCTCTTGCTTTAAGAAAAAGATGCCACAATCTTCTGCTGAGGAAATTGAATAGCCATCGTAAAAAGCAATGCGAAATCAATTTCTTTCCCTTGGTGCACTTCGCTAATGAAGAACCTTCGCAACGATCTCAGAAATTAGAGTGCAGGGATTTTATGACTGGTAAGAATTGCTTTAATCAACTATATTTGGAACAATGATTAATCAATAATTTACTTTATAACTAGTGTCAAAGTAATCGAAAAAATTTAAATATTTTTATTAATGAATTATCATTTAATATTTAAAATATCATCTAAGATTGAAACCTGTAATATGCATTCCATGATGGGTTTTGAGTTCAGTTCTTAGAACATAACCATTTTGGAAATTAAACGCAACTGCTGATAACATTCTTTTATAGAATTTCTCTCGTTTTAAACAATTCTTTTGCTTTTGTGACGATAGAAGATCTAAGAATACTTCTAAATTCTTTATGGCAAATCCCCAAAGAACATTTCTAAACTGCTGTAGTTTTCTTTATAAGCTAATTTTTTATTGATTTTTTTTGTAAATGATGAGTAGTTATTTGGATAGTAAGAAGTTTAGGAGAAAAAAAGCAGATGCATTTAAAATTGTGCATTCTACTAAGACTTTTAACATAATAGTAACACCGCAAAACTTTTAATTCGAAGTTTATCCTTATACGCGTATTTTACTGTTAGGTGTGGTATAGTTATAATTCTTTAATATATTCACTTTTCATCTTATAAACATCAAAATAACGAAATTCAAGAGCAAGACAATGTTAAATTATTTCAACATAAAAAGACGTTAAAAATTTCATTTTATAATATCATCAAAACCAATTTTTGTTCCAGGTTTTGCATCTTGTCCAGCTTTTCGACTACGAAACCACACTGACAACTTATTCTGTGATGCGTTAGAAGAAAATACTTTGAGATGTAGCACTTCTTCAACTACAGTCGGAATACGTTGTCGACTCTTTGAGAGATGTGACCACGCTGTTCTCGTATCTGGTGGATGGGATCGCTTGACCGATCGACCTCTGTATCTGGAAAATATGGTTCGCTTCCACGACATGTTGATGAACAACGGCTTCATACACTCCAATGTTAAAATGTTCTACTCAAATGGAAACCACGATATTGATAGTAAGTTGAAACACGTTTCATTGCTCTATTCTATTTATTCACATCAGGTAAAAAACTAAAAAAAATTTTTTTTTTTTTTTACTCACGCAGAATTATACAAAGAGAAAGTATTGTAATATTGGAAAGATTCAACCTCGAGATTTTAATGAATCTCCACTTTCTAGACTTCTCTGAGTAGGAAAATTTAGAATTGTGTGTACATTTTTCTCTGTGAACATTGTAATTCAAAATTTCAACGAATTTTCCTATCAAATTTTGAAGGAAGCTGTCTGTCCAAATGTATGTGAACACGGTAACTCCAAAACGTAGGAAGGTAGATGAAATTAATCGTATGTGTTCACTGTTCGTTTCAAAAACCCGGGTCACTTTTGGACGATTCTACTACGGAAAGGGGTGACAAAATGACGGTTCAAATTTCTTTTAAAACACATCCCCTAAGTCCATTAGCAGTCTCAAAGTTATTGTTGGTAATTAATTCAAGAATAATGACTGCAGGAATGCATTGATTATATTTTAGTATAAACATTTAAATATAATTATACTTTTCACTAAGTAAAATGCATTTTATTTTCAGATTCTTTGGGCATTAAGGACGAAGTATTCCCCGCGACTTTTAAGTTAACCATGCGGTATCACATCCGTAAAATCTGCCAAACAATGCTCTGCGCCGACTCCTTCGTTATATATCTGAACAGTCCAACTACAAACGATGGATCTTCGCTTCTCTGGGACATTGACAGAAATGGACAGGTAAGAAAAAGTTTGCTTTTCTTCTCGTAGGAAACGAAAAACAACAAACAGGAACTGTAAATTAAGTTGGAACAAAAAATGTCACACAATGGAAAGTGTCATCAACTTCCAACAAGCTTAAAAGAAAATACGGAAACAGTCACCAATAATTTTATTTTCAGTTTCAACTACATAGGAAAGGGCACTTTCCTATGTAGACCTTTCCTATGGCACTTAGAAACTTCAGAAATTCTAGACTATGACGATGGAAACAAAAGATTTAGAATGTGTTTTTTGAAAATTTGTAGTTTCCGAGAAGTTAAACATCACAACTTTTAAGCATTTTATTTTTAGATATTCTTTTAGTAGTAGTATTTTTTTTAACTAAGATAACTTACATTCAAGTACGCAGAATTCGAATTCTTCCATATTCAAGCAGTCAAAACATCGACAAAAGGAAATGTTTGCATCGTTTTCAAATGTAAATTTAGAAAAGAAAATTGTAGTAAATATACGTTTCTTTTAAATTGCACTTTTACAAAATTCATTTTATAAATTTTATAAATCCATTGCATGGCTTAGTTGCTTATGGTATTTTTTAATCAACGGCATAGTTTGAAAATTCAATATTCAATTTATGCAATCGGAATTTTCAAAAACTCGCTCATAGTTTTGTATGTTCCATTTCTAAATAAATTATTGAACAATAGTTTACTCTAAATCCATGCAAAGGTTCTTTTATTACCTAAGATGAATTAAATTATCAGTACCGTGGCTGAACATATTTTCACTGAAGGAAGAAGAATAATTTGGACTCCTTCCATAAAAATTATCGCGATATCACACAAAACTTTTACGATTGCTAATGAAAATTCCTCCTTTCTTCTTTTTTTCTTTTTATAGATTTTTGGCGAAGCAAGTGTCTCATTCGCCTCACCTTAGTGTTGACCTTGTAAATTATACTTTATTACAAACATTCCTTTAAAAAGATTATACTTTTTTACATTCCTCTAATTTATTCATAATTTTATGTCCTTTTTAACTTTCTGTCATTTTGCCGAGTTTAAAGCAACAGAGCAAGATAATTTTTTTGCCAGATAATCAGGACAAATAATCTTAATCAATAATGAGGACGAATAATTTTAACAAATCTCAGTGCCCTGGGTTAGAGATAATTGGTGCCCCATCAGAATCGTAAGTAGGAATTTGAACGCTTGTGGCCTAAAGAAAATACTACCACTTAAAATAATTTAAGATTAAAAAAAAAGAGAGAAAAAAAGTCACCTTTTCTCTAATTAACTACGTCTTATAATTTGAGAAACTGGAACTTTTTCATAAAAAAATTATTTAAAATTATAATTAATTATTCATTTAAAATTAAAATGAAATAATTTCTTTGGTTCAAAATTAAAATACTAAGTAAAATAAGTGTAGTACATTTATAGGCCTTTAGCTCATTGGTGCCTCTGAGTTACAGCCCAATTAGCCCGGTGAATATGACAGCCCTGAGATTAATTGATCCCATTTATAAGTTACATGTGTTGTTTTTCGATGTGAAGATTTACCCTTTAAAATGAGTTTCATTTGGGATATTTTATTTTCTAGGCCGACGACAGCGAGATATACAGCATACGAGAGCTTCTTCAAGACACCCAAGACTGCGTGGCCCAGCAACTTTACATAATCGCCGACCAGAACTTCTCCGGCAAGCTCATCCATGCTCTGGAGCGCTCGGGCAGACACCAAAATGTTATGGCTTTCGCAAGCGGGCGGGAACATGAATATTCATGGAATGGAGATTTCACCGCTCAGTGGACGACTTACAACAGCAAACAAGATTGCATCGCCGAAACGCATGAAGTAAGCATAATATTCCAATAAATTATCATAACTATATCAAGAGCTTGCTCAAGAGATGGCGTTAATATCTAGTTGGGTGGTTATTTATTCTGCTACGGTTTATTTACACTGTTACAAGAATAATCATTTTTCCTGAAGTAAACTGGGGAAAGTCGGGATGGAATTTGATCACATCGCAAATTACAAATCTCCAGTTAACACAGCAGTTAACGTAAAAAGTTCATATTATCCTTAACTTTAGCATCGGAATCTGTAGAATTGAGGATGGGACAAACCGCGATTGTCAAGTTAATCTGTTCAGTTTACCATTGATGCTAAAGCACGAGCTGAAATATAACGGGAATTAATAACACGCAAAGGACTTTCGACGCTCAACTGCCATTTTTCAATAGGATTGGAACTCGATATTCCATCAAAGTTGGGAAGATTTTGAAGAAGTTAATTTTAAGAATTAAGTTCACCTTTTTCTAATATGAGCTATTTAATTATAAGCGAAATCTGGATAGTCAGGAACATTGTATTCAAATGGGAAACATCTTTCCATACCGAATTGAAAACCGGGTAGTCGGGATATCTGGTGATTTATTTTAACATATAATAATTTTCCAGTGGTGTACCACTTATCCTCGCTACGCCACTGAGGTAAACTTGTAACTATCGTAACTGTGTTTTCAAGCTTTAAATAATTTTATTGCTGGGAAGCAATAAGAGTTTGTTGCCAAAATACAATTGGATAATTTTAAAACGCTCCTTACGAATTTTAATTGCTAAAATCTCAATGACAGGCTATCACGTTGAAAAGTTTATAACCTGAAATTCTTAAAAGCTAAGGTATCAGTTCAAATAAATTAAGAAACAAAATAGGTAAAAACAGTTTTCCAAAAGTCTTACGTTTGTATATGTATTCTCGTGACAGTTTTAACAATGCTTGAAATCTACTGAATCGAATTGCTAGTTCAAAATGATATCATATATTTATGTTTGGCTTTGCTTTTTCAACTTTAAGTTAATTTTTGAAAATAAAATGAAAGAATTCGAGTAAAATTGAGGACATAATGTTTTTTTGCGTCAGCAATGGCTTTAACTCGCATGACGTCACAAACTCATGGCAAACGTAACGCCGCTTGTTATTTAACAGTGTGTTGACGTCGTGTCCTTTATTCCTCTTGTAAGATTCGTATTGGCTTCCAAAATCAAATTGGCAAAGCAAATTTGATGTGCATACCATGAGTTTTATTTGAAAGCATTATCTTTCTTTGCCGAAAAATGCCAGAATCTTTATAGATAAAAATCCACCTTAATTAATTATATTGATTAATGTAATTAATTATGGTGAATATTTATCTGACAATTGACAAAATAAGTTACCATATTTAAGCAAGAAGTAATTTTAATGAATTTCGTCTTATATTTTTTGAACAATCCATTTTAAAATTAAAAGTTAATTACAAATTATTCTTAAAGAAGTGAGTAGACAGTATATGCTTACTAAAACAAACGAATAGACATAATATTACTTCACTCTTTTAACCTACCAGTTCACTTTAAGAACATTTTTTTTTTCGAGTTCCTAGCATTAATTCTATCCTTTTTCTACAGGCTGTGAAATCGATAATGAATTCATCTGAACCAATTTCATTCGATGGTTCATATGGTGCTCTCAACACTACAATTTACGGCGCACCCTGTAACGTTTTACCTCCCTACACTGAAATCGAGCTCCAGAAAAGTTTCTATGGTTGCCAGTACCTCCCTACATCAGTCTGGTTGAGGAGAGGTGAACATTACTTTAAAGATGAAGATGATGAAGATTAAAAATTTAAAGGATGTTATTTTTTTGTACATATGTATAATATTCATTGCCAGTTTGAAAGAAAAAAACAGTGAGAAATTTGTTGAATAGTTATTAAGAAAGCTTCACTGTTGTGAAAAGATAAAATAAAAATAATTAATTTAAATTTGCTTTCTAGAAACATGAGAAACAAATCTTTTTTTAGAAAAAGAATTAATATAATTTCTGCAACTATGAGCGAATTTTTTTGCTTTATAATAGAAGAATGTGTTGAATTAATCGCATTGTTGGTGAATAAGGTGAAAGATGTATTTTAGCAAAATTTTTCATCTGTGGTTTATGCGGAATGTTTAAACTTTGCTTTAGTTTAGAACTTCTTACATGTTTTGTGCTTTAGAAATTTTTTCAAATAATAAATAATTCTTATTTATTAATTTAGAATAAATTTTATTTAATGTAACATTTATTTTAATTTGATGGCGAGGTTCAGCATTTTAAAAATATTTTGTTTTCATGAAAGGCATTAGGATTATTTATTAAAGCAGTTGTAAGTAGAAAATTTTAGAAAATTCTTATTCTTTGTGTATAAATATTAAAATTCGTTTAAAAAAAAGCATTTTTTCATATTTATTCAAATATACGCGTGAGGGGTCTTAATATACGTGTTTTGATATCTATTCCAGCCACAACTTTGTCTTTAACGTTTTTAGTATTAAATTCCTGTATGATAACTTGCTATTTTTAAGACTCCCTGCAAGTTCAGGATGCCTACTAATTTAAAAGAACCATTTCAGAAAGCCTTGTCCATTTTTTGGGCTCTGATACGTATAGACGTCACGGTCACCTAGTAACGACCCTGTTCAAGCTCTCATTGGAAATCTTAAGAGATATAAGATAGTTTATCCCAATAAATCATGCAATTCATACTCACCATCATTTTGTATAATTATTTCATCATCATGATGTGCTGTTATTGCATTGCTTTTGATTGATTGATCTCATAATCATAGATTTCAAATGGATATTTGTCGTACAGAATATTGAATGAATGTATGAAATTAAAGAATAGAATCTGGATCATGCTAATTTTTAAGTTTACAAATAAATTTTCATGCAATCACATGCTTTATCATATTTTTCTGGAAGAACTTTTTCATGACATATAAGGGTTGATTTTCCCCCCTTGAACTAAAAAGACTCTTGCAAGAACTTTTTTGTCAGTGTGCCATTTATAGATCTGTGATACTGATTTTGATTTCACTGTAGCGGAATTTTTGTGGATGTCTTTACATGAGTAAATCGTTTTCGTTTTATGATGAATTGCTTGTTTACTTGTACCTGTACATAATTTACAGATGTAAAAACGCTGTATATTTTGTTAATATCAAATTAAATAAAATGATTTTTTGATAAAAAAAAATGTTTTTAAATTTATTTTTCATTAGTACGCTAACTTCATTTATTATTTTTTTTTATTTCCACAATGATTCCCAGAAAATATTCGACCTATCACTAAAAACTAGGTACTAGAGTGACAGCATGAGAAATCCAGGAACACTGGTACTACGATAATTTCTGTTGCGTCTAAGTTAAATTTTCGCTAATAACATTCATAATTGAATCGGTTCCCTTTCAGGCGTTTTTGATGATTTCCCTGTATTGTTAATACTATAAAAAATACGAATTATTAATTTTGTTTCTCATTTAATATCCTGAACTCAACTTCGATTTCAAAAATAAAATCATCAATTGAACAAAAACAGGAAAGCTACATATTTATAACATTTTTTGACTATCTTGCGAAAATTTTGAAGTAGAAAAAATGATGTAGTATCATAGTATTAGTATAGAAAAAGTATTAAATTGATAAAACTCTCATAGCAAGAACCTGTTGTTACTAATCCCTCTCTGTCTAGCGGCAGCTAGACACCATCCATGAGCCCACTCACCCTCAAGAAATCGAGAGCAAGCAAAGGATCCGTCTCGAAAGTCTCCCTAGATAGGCGAAGACAAGAGAGGATGTGCTCTGGGGACCAGTGGCGGATTTTGATAATATGAGGTCCGAAGCACAAAATTATTTTGAGGCCCCCTCCAAAAAAAACTCTATTGGTGATACAAATGTGTAACGTAAAATAACTTGCTTATGTTTTTAATTCTAGGTCTATGTTTATCTTCGTGATTGAATTTGAAGCTAATTCTTGTATTGTTGTTTATCTGATTTCTAAGATTTATTTCCCTCATTTTTAGAAATAATATACTTTACTCTTAGCAAAGTATATATCCTATGTCATTTTTCATAACGTTATATGTAGAGTTGTCATAACTTCCAAGTATTGATACGCACGTTTAAATGCTAAATAAATAAAACGTGAAAAAAGTGGGTAGGTAATGGTTTATTTTACTCTGATAAAAAAAAGCAATAAAGCTCAAGCAATCTAATAAAATGAACACGTAGAATAATAAAGATGCAAGGCAATACTTTTTAGCTCGGTCATATTTTAAAGTTGATTTTACTTTCTTACTTATATCATTTTCTTTCTTCACATATTTATAAAACTGGGGGCAAATCATTTTTAAATTATAATGACAAATCAAAATTGCGTCATTTGTCTCAGCTGACAACCAGTTTCTTTCGTCCGACCATTGAGTTGGCATTGGGGAAAATATTCCCTCCACATTTGCATTGAGAGCTCTGGAATGGCAAATACTTATTCGCATAGATTTATTAGAAATGACTTGTCTACGTTGTATCTGCAAAACATTTCAGCCACTCTTCTATACTCAATTTCAAAGTTGCTTCGCAGTTTCGATTGGTATTGCTTTTCTCTAAATAATCTTTTAAATATACAAACTGGTTGAATAGAATCTCAGTGTTGCCAATATCGATGTTACTTACCTATAAATATGCGATAATACGTTCTATTTCTTCCCGGTAGAGTTTAGGAAGAAAACGGAACAAATAGTAATATATGACTGAGCGGCGAAATACGGTGATAGTCCCGTATATACAGGACGTATGGCAACCTTAATTATATGTATATATAAAATAAAAAAGGGATGCAAAAGTATTTTAATTCCTTTAATTTTTTTTCCATTTCACTCCAAACAGATATGTGTTTCGTTTGATAATATAAAATATTTAAGTAGCGGTGGTTTGTTTCGTTTTTTTGCGTCTATCTAGATGGGTTGGACAAAACAGTGTTCACGCATTCAAATTTTATATTAAATAGGAATAACATTTCAAAATTGTTTTTAATAAATATTTTTTTCTTTTCTTACGTTTAATAAAGGAAACTTAATGATAAAGAAATGAGCTCATAAATCACCAACTTATATTTATGAACTACAATAAATTTTACCATAAACTGAGAACCATTTTATATTTCTTCTAAATTTCGAGCTCGAATGAGCAGTGTCAACTCTTTTGTCCTAAAGGGCAGAATGGTATAATCTAATAACAATGCAGGCAAAAAAGGGGGAAATAATAAAAATTATCCCCCCGAATTTTTTTTCAAAATAGCACTTTGAGATGAATTATAATTTTAAAAAATGTTTCTAATTTAAGCTCTGCAAAGTAAATCATTAAAATCGTTCTTATCATTCCTTTTTTTCTAAAAAGTTATATTGTTAAAAAATAAAAATGTGAATCTTAAAATGAAGCAATGACTTTCAAATATAATATAACTAATCAAAAGTATAGGTGGTTGACAGAATAATGTGAACACTTTTGAATTTGCACATTTTTTCAAATATCTTCCGAAAGGATTTTCCTAGAGCTTCGACCATGTAAAGAAGAGGCTTCAACTCGTATTTTACAGGGAATATTCGCTGCCGATGACGTTCAGAGGACTGATCAGAAACTGAAGAAAATGATTTAGGACTCGCCCCATTTTACAGAAGGCTGATCATTAGTTGCAACTTTCACCAATGGTTTCGCTTGATCAGTGCAACATTTACATGCATTTTTGTAAAAAAAAAAAAAAAAAAAAAGCGCAAATATTCAGGAAGCTATAAAGGTTTTCTTAAAAAAATCCCAAATTTTCCCTTAAGTTTTTTGCTTATAATCTACAGAGTTTTCACCCAAATTATACGAAGCTTAGAGAATTCATCACAATATGTTAGCGATGTATTGTAATAAAATTTGAATATTAACTCTGTAAGGACGTATGGGACTGTCCCATACGTCCCTTCCAGCACAAGACGATAGAAGTCCAAAACGTCCGAATGTCACTCTAAAATTTTCACCCACTTTCGTTAAGTGTAATTGATTTCACATCCGCGGCGCATGCTTTCTTCGTTAGAGTGGCTCGCCCAGATATGTTTGGGGAAGAGGGGAGTTTTCTTACAATTCGGACAATGCCAGCTGTCATTGTGGTTTTTGAGGGGGAAAGTGAATTTCCCTTATCTTTGATAAAGGAATTCGGACTTTTCTGTATTTTTATATCCTTTTATTTCAATAGCCTTAGGAGTCGGAGGGTTAAAGGAAACATGAGTATTTGTAATAAATAATTTTTTACTGCGCATGTGCGAAACGTAGCCTAATTTTCCTTTCAGAACATCAAAGCCAGATATATAGGGCAGCTTATATAAAACTTCCAGTTGAATACCGTTAAGATTCAGGAAGATATCTGCATTGCAGTGATATGAATTTTAGTTGCACTCTAAGAGGAGCTACATGATGAGTTTTTCTACAAATGATATTTTTTTAATTTGATTTTTCGAATAGTTCTCGACGAACTGCAATCTAAGTAATGTATTTAATTTATAAGTATATATGGGCATTCAGGATATTCAACTTTCGTAAAATTTAATGTTACTCTTAGAATAGATTTAATCTATATACAAGCTGTTTTGAAGTTACAAATATTAAGACAAACTAAAGTAACTTATTAAAATGTAGATCACATTCAGGAGAGTTGGTGTTAGTATCTTGCAAATAAAAAAGTAATAAGTAATTTTTAGTAAGCAATTTTTTTTTAAATTTGTTAAAAAAGTTGTCATTTTTTACTATCTAAATACTGTAATACACAGTTTACCAGGACTGTTGAATTAGACAGCTAATTGCGAAACAAACTGGACCACGCTGAATCTGCAAGCGAAGTTGAAAACGTGAAAAAAATCTCATGAATGACGTGCTTAAATTTAAGCGATACTTGATTTTAATTTAAATTCAATTCGAGTTCTCGGTTCTTAAAATTAAATGAAGGCACTAAATTAAATTACCTTGATAATAATGCAAGAAAAAAAGTATTACGATGCGTCTGACCTCAAAAGTTGTGGGGCCCCTAAGCAGTTATTTTGCCCTGCGCAGTTCTACACCTGTAAAATCAATTTACAGACCATCGCGTCTTGGGTACAATGGATGCGTCATCAAAGGAATGTCGCCTTCTGCATATCACGTTTTCTATAGAGCACATTCCTGTGTGACTAGCAGGCTAATTTATCAATAATGATACACATTAGTCACACTAGGATTTAATTGGGGGCCGCGCCGCGACGTTGCGTTTGGCTGCGTTCAGTCACTTATTAATTTTTTTAAAGCAACGAGGGAGAAACTTTTCATTGAGGAGAGGATTATACTATAAACAAGGCTGCAATTTCTCATTCGCCGTCATCTTATCGCTATGATGTTTCTAGCATAGATTTTGAGGCCCCCTAAAGTCTCGAGGCACGAGGCGGCCGCCTCTAACGCCTGTGCGGAAATCCGCCACTGCTGGGGACGCACTCGCTACTCCACACTTTGCGCATACCGGAAAAACTTTGTTACCGTGGCTAAAGGAGCAACTCCTCAGGTGACCGCTAACGAATCTGGACAGTGCCGTCGCAAGAACCTTATTACCTTATTGATAATATCAGCTTAATTATTGGCTAAAAAATTTTTTAAGATACATAGGAAAAGATAACTAATTGTACTTCTAGATTTAATCGAAAGTTTTTTTTTCTCAAGAATTCTCTCTCCTTTGGATACAATGCTGCATTTTTTTTTTGGGGGGGGGGGGTGGCTTTTCTATAAAGTTTCATCTGTCACCAAGTAATTAATACTTTTCAAAGAAAAAACCGCAGGAGTTTTCAATGGCATGGCGAGGGTAAGTGGCTCCCGCGTCATATGATTTTTTCGCCCCTCCCTTGTCATTCATCATCAGTGGCTTAGCTTGTGTAAACGGCGACCGAGGAATGGTATTTTTTCGCCCCCTCATCGCATTTGACAGCAAAAAATGGCATTAACGCTTTGTCAGTGGCGTAGTGAAAGTAGGCGGCATCTGGAAAATAATGTGGTTTTCTTTTTATCCCAGTCGTCATCAGTGGCTTAAAAAGCATAAATGTCACCAGAGATATGGTATTATTTTTGGAACAATAGACAGATATACCAATAAAGCCAAAATTTAAAAAAAGGAATACAAGCAATCCAATAGTAATTTGAAGTAAACGAAAAGCAGACAACAAAAACAAGAAATCCATTCTAGTTCACTTTCTCAAGGGCTAGAAACTATTTGAAATGGATTCAAAAGAATATTTCAGTTCGGGCTATGAGAAGCTTTGTCTTGGCCTAAAATAGGCCTGCTTCTACAGAAAATTCCCTAAATATTCTTTTGAATCCATTTCGAATAGTTTCTAGCCCTTGAGAAAGTGAACTAGAATGGATTCCTTGTTTTTGTTGTCTGCTTTTCGTTTACTTCAAATTACTATTGGATTGCTTGTATTCCTTTTTTTTAATTTTGGCTTTATTGGTATATCTGTCTATTGTTCTCTGTTTTTTGTTTTGCTGCTGCAATGGCGCGCATCTTAAACATTGTCGTAATTTTTTTAATTTTTCTAACTTCATTTCTTTTTTCAATTAAATTCTTTTATTCATTTTAATTTTTGTATAATATTAAAAAATTTTTTTCTTGTCCAGTTTTAATTCTGCTTTCTTTTTTAAATAATAATTTCATAATTTTTTTTAAATCATTGATTGTTTGCATACTGTATTATTTTTGGCGCACTCTAAAACTAGCGCCCGGGGTATCTATACCCCCCCCCCCCTTACACCCGCTCCCCAGTCGCTACGCCATTGGAGTTTTCTACTTTCCGGTACACAATACGGTGCGTTGTGGGCTTCGTAGCAAAATGAAAAAAGAAAAAGCTAGTATACATTTTGTAGTCTTCCCTTTGACTGGTTGTGTCCAAGATCACATGTGTTCACTCATAAAATAATTATATAACGAAGAATGTTTATTTACTATAATTTTCAAAAAAAAAAAAAAGATTGAGATATTTAATGCTATTTAACTTCTTATGTTTTCACGTTTAGAAAAGCACGTCAAGAAATAAAGGTTATTTCTGAAACGGCCAATATTTAAAAACCAGAAAATCACCCGTCATGGTAAGACGGGTGCAAATTGCCTCTTCGTTCGAGAGATTTCCCATCAAATCTGACGTGTTTAAATAGATATTTATGCGAGAGAAATGTTTAACATTGATTGAAAACAAATAAAATAAACATATACATTATGACAGGAAATATTTTTTAATTACATATTATTTACATATTTCTTTATTCAAAAAACCTCTTGGTAAACAATATTCAGTGTAAAGTATTTTTCGTTGTTTAACAATTTCCCTTGTATTTCAGATGTCTTTGTGTAAATTTTATCGTTGCCAAAAAATATTATCAAAATATATCACCACGATTGCGCTAAATAATGAGATGCATCGTGGCGCCCAAACTATATCACCCGCATGACGAAATTTACTACTTTCTATTAAAAAACGGAAATTAATTTGAAATATAGGATTAATATAATTTAAAATTTCTCGGGAACTATTAATCATAGCGAGATATATTTTATAGCAATGGATAGCAAATTTTATTTCTCTATTTTAGAGCTATTAAATTTGAAATTAGAACAATAATTACTCTTTTAAATTTAAAATTACTGAAATTTAGGTTCTCTAACAATGAAATAATGCTGTTAAACATCTCGCAGTGCTATGGCGCGAGTTTTATTGTTGGTGACGTCAGATCGTTACCGAGAGATCTGGGCTATCATATTAGTAATAATAAAAACGAATGTGTGAGCATTGGTTCTCTACGGTACAGACTGTTGTTCCTAGAGCTCCTAAATTAAACACAAACGTAATACAGAAGCTGCGAATATGACCTTGGAGCCATTTATTAGAAATTTTAATTATATTTTTATTTAATTAGAAAGTGTCATTTTTCATTGAAAACTTAAGAAGTTTCATCGTACGTGAATGAATTTTTACAATTCCTTGAAATTCAAAAAAATTATTTGTTAAATGAACTTTGGTGTAGTGCAATTTTTTTCTGTAAATTTTAGCAATTTTCTTCTAAAAATTTTAATGTTACTTGCAACAATACGTTCTATTGTTGTGATAAATTCGAACCATTTTTCATTGTTTCATTAAATTTTATTTATGCATCATTTACATTGTTACTGCTCAAAAAAAGAACTTGTTTGTATATCCTTTGGGCATTAATTCCAAAAGAGATTTTTTTCTCTTTAAAATAGATAAATATTTTTAAGAGGTTTAAAGCGTTAAAAAGCAAAGTTCTTAACAAGTTTTGATATTTATTTTCGAAACGCATATTTTCATACCGTTTCAAAGTCGCAATATTTGCATTTCAAATTTTTATTAAATTTTCAACATCAAAAATAAGAAGAAAATAAAATAGTTCTTTATTTGGAAAAATAACAAGATTTTATTTCTCTTTTGTTTCTTCAGTCTTGATTCTGTTATCTTACTGAGGAAGTGAGTCAGGGGCTCTTCAGGATTCCATCTAAAGTTAAATTCACGAATGTTTATATTTGATAGCTGCTTCACCAAGACTTTTATATTTTTGACATCATTGAGTGATTGAAACATATGACTAATCCTGATGTTTTCTACTAATTTTTTCAAAGTATTTTTGGGTGCAAATATATCTCTTTTAAATTAATTTATTTTTCTTAACTTATTAACTGTCGTAAATTTCACCATGTAGAAAAGTGGATATTTTAGAGTGGAACAAATTGGAATGCAACAAAAACTACGACTTCCACGAGCTGAGCTTTTGTTCGGCCCGTTGTTGTGGCGCGGAAGTTTGGAAGGGGGAGTGCTGGCTTAGGTGTCATCGTCCTTATCTAACCATGGCTCAAAATTACGAAGTCCGTCCCAAATTAACCCTATTGTTATTGTATACTGCTGCATTGTATAACTGCGTTGTAAAATTGCATATTGCTGCAAAACGGGACTTAAATGTAACTATGTAAACTAGCATTTTATTCAGACAAGTATGAAAAAAAATATACTGAACTAAACTATGCTTAAACGAAAAAATTAGAAAATTCCAATTTCCTAATACATATAGAATATTAAAGCGTTTTTCTTATTTTATTTTTAGGATTTTTTAACACCTTGGCAAAACGTGATGATACCGAAAACGACCCAGGTCCAATTCGGGTCGCCGCAATGAAAAATATTCCAAGTTCAGAATGAAACTCAAAATTAGCCAGAGCAGGACCATAATTATACATTTAAGTTTGGGTTTACTAAATTATTGATTATTGTTTATTTTAGAGCTCAGAGCCATTTATAGTAATGTAATGACACAAAATCAGTAGTTATTGAGATCAAGTTGGCCGCTAAAGACGGCGATTCTCTAATAATAATAAAAGCTAATGTGCGTATGTGTCTATTGGCACTCTACAGGACAAACAGGTAAACCTAGAGGTCCTGGTATACTTATTGACACGTGTAATATTTTCCGGCACTGGTAAAATTGTGTTTTTCGGAGAAATTTTTCCAAAAATTTAACTAGAATGTGATCAATTGCAAATGAAGCGCAATTTGTGCAATTTCCGATGATTACTTATAAAATTATTATCACTCAAAAATTATTCTTACATCATCTTAAAACTTAATCTAAAAAAAAAACTTTCCATTTGCAGTGCTATTTTTTCCTAATTAACAACTTTTTAAACGTTCTTTATTATAACTTGCAACGTTACTTTTCAGTATTGTGATGAAATGCAGCCTAATTTCTTTGTTTTGTCAAATATTTTAATCACACACACTTTATTCCAATGTTAAAACTATAGTAAAAAAGAAAATGGAGGTGGGGTATTATTTCCGAAAGCAAGTTTCGCTTTCATTTTGTAGTATATTCACACAATACACCTTTTAAGACACACGCGCAGTAATCTACTCTTTAAAGACTGCTTGTTAAAACTTTGAATATCTTTGGCTGCTTGTCTTTAATAATAAAATTTGTGTTGCTTCATATTTTGGTATTCTTCATATCTTCGGTTTCATTCACAATAAAATTTCCGAATGCAAATATTTGATAGCTACTTTAGTAGAGTTTATTTATTTATTTATTGAGTAGTCAGAATAGGTGATTAATGTCTCTTCATGATTACAATCCATTTTATTATTTCTTCAAAATATAGATAGTCACAAATAAGTCTTTTAATTTATGCTTCTTGAATTTTTAAATGTAACCTTCATTTTATTAATGAAAATTCTGGAGATAAACAAACTGAAATGCAAGATCTAATGCAAACCGGCACTGACCGATTACGAGCCTATTTACGGCATATTATACTTGGTCCTGAATCAGACCAAAAAGATAGATAAAAAAATTATAGAATAAGCCACAGATTATTTTATACTGTAGTGGAAATTGGCTAAAAGTTTTAAATTGCATCCTGTTTGTTTATTATATTTAGTTAATTGAAATTAATATTTTAAAAATTATTGAATTTTTTATCACATTTATTCTTATCTGTATATTTAAAATAATTGCCAAGACCGAAGGACCAGTCCCCCATCCACTGGACCGATTTTGATGATTTTTATTTCATGTAAAAGATATGTCATCAATGATCACCTGTCTCAACAACTGGGCCGATTTCTTCAATGTTTTTATTTTTCGTCAGTTTGTTTCTCCACTTTGCAAGCATAGCTAAGCAATCAGAATGCTGCAAGTTTAAAGCAGTGGGTTGAAATCTACAAGTTGGTACACACTCTTAAAATGGTGCCAAGTTGTAAAAGTTAAAGCAATTGTTACTTTCATTAGCTTTGGCGACTTGGCACCAACGAAACGCAGCGGCCAACGCCTTGCTTTGGCGGTGTTTTAAGGGTGTGAACCAAATTCTAGATTTCAACCAAGTAGTGTTTTATTTATCTTTATGCGCTTGAATCAACATGGCGCATGGCGCTTCAAGGATATTGTAAAATATCTAATGTAGGGAATGGAAACTTTATTTAGAGTTATATCATACTGCATTTATGATTCTGAAAACTTTTATGCAGAAATCCGTGACTAAGTTGTGCAAAATATTAGAACTCAAATGGGATTTTTTATAGCCTGTTCCACTAATATATATGCAGTATTTAAAACTGGAAAAAAAAGGTGCTGCGAGCCGCGAAGCGTTGAGTTGGGGGGGGGGCAGTGCGGAGCACAGCGCATGTTACTAGTTTTTATCTATTAAAATAACTTCCTGTTTATTTAATTTTCTTATTTATTACAGCTGTTAAATATTAAAAGTAAATCTTTACTGCCAGTTTTAGCTTTAAAAAATGTCGCTTTCTCTTGCTACATTTCAATATCTCATTTTTATACCAAATTTTTCATTATTTATATCTTTGGATAAATCGAATTTTTATTGTGATCTCATCAGCTTCAAATCAACCAAATTACATTATATAACGAAAATTCCCAGTTATTAAAACTTGTAAAACCTAAGAAGAAATCCTTCATCTCTGATTACTAATGCTTTTCATTTCAGTCGTTTCTACAACTTTGTTTTCTTTTTCCTGTATCTTCTGTCCCTGTCACGCACAAATCAAACAATCAATAATGAATTTTCGGAAATGTTAAAAGTGCCGAAAGCCGAATAATAAGTTTCTAGAACCTGCGGGATTAAACAAGATAAGGCAGAGGAAAACAGGGTACCTTAAAAATAAAGGCCAATGAACTGTAAATTAAAAAAATTACGTAAAAACACGAAACAAAGTTTTCATTGTTAACAAGGTGCTTGCTGTGCTCATATTTTAGACCCAATTTTTCTTAAGTCAAATCTTTGGATAAATCGAATTTTTATTGTGGTTCTTTCAATTTTATCATTTCCACTTTCCACTCTATAACAGATTCACTCTTAACACATGGGGAAAAAATCCAGGAAAAAATCCTTTTAGCTTCCAGGTCCCATAAGCTTCGAATTAACTAAATTTCACTGTATAACAAAAATTTTCGTTATTAACAGTTGGAAAACCCAGGAAAAATCTTTAATATCTAAACACAAAACAAGGCGAATCCAAGATTTGGATCGGAGGGGGGGGGGGCGGAGGTCATAATTTTTTTGTATCTTAGTGACGAATGTCAAACCTCATGGTTTATGTAAACCAAACCAAAACACTTTAACTTTACAGACTTTCCTCACCTGTCAATAAGAATATGATTCTTGTAGTGTTCTTTATGATACAATACTTTAGATAATTTAATAAAAAATACAACGAAATAACTAGCCAAAAAATGTTTTCGACCGCATAAACGCTACAAGTACAAGTGGAATGACTAGAAAAGTAGGAAAAATTTATAGCCTGTCAAGCCAAAAAGCAATGTTGTCACGATTTTATTATTTTTTTTAAAAAAATCAAAATTAAGAACAAACAGTTGTAGTGATTTTAAATAAAGTCAAGAATTTTGGTTTAGCCCGGCCCCCCCCCCCCCGGATTCGCCACCTGCACTAATAAATTTCGTTTCACCGGCTTCTTATGGTTTGTTTTCCACACCCTACATCTTCTGTCCCCGTCACACACAAACCAAATAATAAATATTGAATTTCTGGACAGGTTAAAAGTGCCGAAAGCCGACCAATAACTTCCTAGAACCCTCAGAATTAAATAAGATAAGGCAGAGAAAAAAAAAAGTTCCGTAAAAATAAAGATGAACTGGTTGCAAACTAAAAGATTTACGTAATATCACGGGGAAAAAAACTTTCATTGCTAACAAATTTACGTAATATCACGGAAAAAAACTTTCTATACTAGCAATGTGCTTGCTGTGCTCATTTTTAGACCCGGTTTTTCTCAATTCAAATCTTTGGATAAATCGAATTTTTATTATGGTCCGGTCAGCTTCAAATTAATCATTTCCACTCTCCACTCTATAAGAAAAATTTTCCATTATTAACATATGAAAAAACCCAGAAAGAAATCTTTCATGTCTAATCACAATGCGCTTCATTTCACCCGTTTCTTCAGCTTTGTTTTCTATTTTCTTTATCATCTGCCCCTGTCACACAAATCAAACAATCAATATTGATTTTTTGGAAAACTGAAACAACACGTTAAAAGCGCCGAAAGCCGAGCAATACGTTCCTAGAAGACTTCGGATTAAACAAGATAAGGCAGAGGAAAAATAGGGTACCGTAAAAATAAAGGCGAATTGACTGTAGTAAACTAAAAAATTTACGTAATATCACGTAACAAAGTAATCTTTCAAAAAAACTGGTAGTAAGTCTCTAGCTCTTCGATAAGGCGGCGCGGCACAGATCAAAAGGGAGCAGACTGCCATTTTTTGGGGTGATCCGCGCCATTCACTGCCTTCTTTCCTTTCAACGCAATATAAAGAGGGCGGACTGCCTCTGAAAGAGAGCCGACAGCAAACCGACTCATTCACTAAAACGGAGCCGTATCTAACAGTTTTTCCGTTTAATAATTCGTAAAAGCCGCTCTGATCTTCATACCATAATGGAGACTCGGAAAGTCCCCTAAAGCAAGCCGCTAAGTTAAATATATTGGCTCATGATTGCATGGTTCAAGGAAGGACAGGAGACTTTGGGTAGCACCTGGATTTTTTTTTCA
>BGPR01015242.1:0-37174 GCA_013235015.1 Araneus ventricosus
TCTGTATTATACAGGTTTCCCACTTATATCCGTTACCCCCCCCCCTTTAACTTCCAAACGGTGACAGCTTAGGCCATAAAATTGGTGTCTAGGTATAGTGAAAAGGCTATACGCTACTCGATGAGACAACTTACAACGACATCTATCGACAAATTTTGAAATTAGCGGTCCTATCTCAAAAACAGTACAAGATACTGGAAAAAGATCAATTACAAAATTGTAGAGCGTCTTCGATTTAGTACAAAAAGATACCTTGTACACATTAATACGAAGAAATGAACGTTTAAAGTGCGCATATGTTTGTTCTCGATTTCCGAAACTGTGACGTCTCTAAGCGGGTTAAAACGAGAAAAAGCAATTAGTTATCACAATATACCTTTATTATCGGTGTTCAAAGTGAGAAGTTGAGTTATTTCCACAAGAAAAAGTATAATGGGGTCATTTCTTGACCGAAAAATAGCATTTTCTCCTTTTATACGTGTCATATGACGTCAAAATTTCCGAAAATGAGAGCAAATAATTGCGCCTTTTACACGTTTTATTCTAAGCATTATTGCATTCAAGGTGTCTTTTTGTACTAAATTGAAGACACTCTACAATTTTGTAATTGTCTTTTTTCCCGTATCTTGTACCGTTTCCGAGGTAGAACCGCTAATTCCAAAATTTGCCGATAGATGGCGTTGTAGGTTGTCTCATCGAGTAGCGTATAGCCTTTTTACTATACCTAGACACCAACTTTATGGCCTAAGCTGTCACTGTATATAAAAGCCGCTGCAGTAGCTAGAGTACTGAAGCCTGAGTTCTAGTAGCCATTACCGGCCACGGCTCAACCCCTCCCAAAGGAGGTACGTCATATCACTGGAGGGAGGTAACACATTCTCCTCCATTACTATATATCTAATTATTGGCAAATCAGAAGATGGATCGTCATCTTACCCTCCACACAATTCGCCATCTTACTCGACATCGACATTTTTATTTCGGAAAACAATGAAAGACATCAGCTCATCAGAAAAATCAAACTAATACATCACTGAATACTTTTTTATTCGTATTTTACGAATATTCTATGTATAAATCAAAAATGCTTACTCCATGAATTCTATCCCTTACCAAGCTGCAACCAAAAGTTGAGTCGAAATCACTCGGAAATACATTACCGTGTAATGTGAATCACACAAATGCTATTTGTAATCTTTTGGCATGACATGGGTGCAGGTTAGCAAAAGGCTTATGATGATGCAGAATCGGGGTTGTCAGCGTAATTATTGAGAAAAATCCAATTCGTCATTTTACCCGAATTTCTCCTATACTTTAAACAATCATAACTGGAAAGAATGAGTTTGATAAATGAGAGAAAAGGAAGTATTTTGCATCATTAATAATTTCCAAATCTTCTCCGAGTCTGTATTGTAATCACATGTAATAACTGCACATTTCGAAGAAATACATAACAATCTGTTTAGGGAAAGATAGGGAATTATAAAGTCGGAAGCAATATATTTTACAAAAGTCGGAATAATGAACGGAATATTGTTATACACTATACTGTTATATACTTCTTTGATTAAAAAACTACAGACTTACACTATAAATATTGTAAAATATTGCCTTTTTAATAATGGTGAATAAACAAAGCTTACAGGTATTTAAGGTTTTGTTCTCCACGCATCATATTACATAACTTCTAGCGGGTTTCATTAAAGGTTTTATGAAAAATATAAGGAATATAATGTTTGATTTTACATATAAACTGCTCCACAACCATATTCTATTCCGCCACATCTTTGTCTGGGAAACGTCTTGTTTTGCAGAATTTTTATTTAATTATTTATCAATCACACCAACCCAAAGCGTTTAATACTAGCAAATGTATGACGGGGAGAGAACAATTTTGATTTTATTCGAATTACTATTACAAATACAAAATAAATGCTGCATAATATATATAACATAATATTTCATAACATATAATAAAAAAATAATTCAAAACAAATAATATGTAACATTATGAGATAACAAAATAAAAATAACATTATGAAGCATTATGTTATGTAAGAAACACAACATAATGCTTCATAACACACAACAACAAAAAAATGTAAAATAAAGAGAATAATACATAAAAAATTAAATACATAATGAAACGTATACTGCAGAGCCGGAATTTACTTAGGATAAGTCTATCCCCCTCTAAATTGTTCAGATGATGTTTCCATCTATATGTTGTTTCCTAAAACTGATTCATTTCGAAAGCCTGATTTACCCTTTATCTTAGTTGGAGCATTTATGAATCACTTTCCTTACATTGTGTTGTCGTAAACGTTCTTACACGTTTGCTTCACACTCACCACAATAAATTATATTTTTGAGAAAAAAGTGTTTAAAATTTCTTTAAACTTGTCTAAAAACTTTTTGCTTAACACAGGGAATTCGAAAACTTCCACCGTCCTTCTCAAAAATGCTTTCTGCTTTTTCAATATAAATTCTCCATAGATTTTTTTAAAGGTAACAGGACACTTACGGCTTGAAAGAAAATAAATTCATATAAATTTTGAAAATTCTGATTTTTGGGCCATTAAAAACATATTTCGGTACTGATATTTTTTTAAAAGTACAAATCTTAATTTTAAAAAATGTGTTTCGTATTTTTCTAAAATTTCACTCCCTTATTAATTTTCTTTATCAGAAAATGTTATTAAAAATTATTTTAAGTTTTAATTTGAAAGAAAAAACATATCCCGTCCTTTCCACAATTTTTTGGCTGTAATAGGAGTTTTAAGGGAGATAATTAGTTCCTGCAGGTTCTTAATTTGTTAAGTTGAAAAATGTCATTTTTAGCTGTTTGATTTAGCAAATCCAACGAAAATGAAACTTTTTTAAATTGAAGTATGGAAATAAGTTAAAATTATTGTGGTAATTGCTGGAATAAAAAAAATACTCGCTTGTTTTTCTAAGAGATTTTTAACATCAGTGCTATCTTCGTTTAAATAAAAACATACAGAAGGTCTTTACCATTATTTTTCTATCCATTGACTGGGCTCTGAATCAGCGTTATTCAAAAACTGGTAAACTGGTATGTTCTATAGGAACGAATCACTCGCTGCGTCGGACTACATATTGAGGTTTATCGTGTTTTCCTTCAAGAGGAACATAAATGTGGGCCTGTTTGCTTTGGGTGTTCTCTAGATAGGCAACTTCCCGCACAGATATTGGACTGGAGTCTTCTACCTTAGGTGTTTTTAGGTTCTCGGTTGTGGGCCAATGGTAAGGTCTCGATTTCGGGGTCAAAGGGCTCCAGTTTCTAAACTAGATTCCAATGAAGATCCGCCTTGTATGTGATACTGTTGCATGTAAAATCATACGTAGTGGGTGAAACGTTCTCCCGCTTGTAGAAGAGGAGGTTTGTAGAGGGGGTTACAGCTAAGATGTCGCCCTCGTCAACTGACAGTTAAAATTACGAGATGCGTCCCAGAATAACCCTCGTGTTGTTTCAAAATGGTACATTAATATAACTAAACTAAACTACCTAAATGATCCAAAACCTCTCTGACCACCAGATGATGACACAGTTTCCCTTTATCATTAGTCCTTGACTCATGGGTTTGGGAAGATAGTCTTGTCAAAGTGAGATTAGAATCTCACATCGATTATTAGAATTTAACTTTCCAGTGAATGCGGATTTCTGAAATTATTTTAATTCCTAACCATATGTTGTACAAAGAAAACATGGTCCAGTCACTGTCGCAGATAGCACTAATAATTTGAAAAATGAACTTAAGAAAATAAGGGGCGTTTCCTTTGTTTAAGGGCACGTGTTTCTTTTAGGAATTAAGTAAATAGTGATTTTGTCACAATTTGCTTTATGAGAAAAATTAAGGAATATATGTTAAAGGTTATTAACATCATACTCATATAGATAAATGTATATAAAAAGCTGAATACGGAAAGTCGAGGGTACAGAAGTCGAGAACAGTAGGCAGAAAGCTTCTGGAGCCGATGAGGTAAGTCGCTTGTTACATATATTGTTACATATGTACTTAATTTTTAGAGTCTCTGGGACAGAGCAAGAGAAAAAAGAAATAAGAATAATGTGTTTACAATATTCAATCTCAACATTCGCTGGTTTTTTGAATAATTTAATCATTCAAAAAAAACTCATTTGATATCGGTTGAATTCAGTTAGATCATATTATATTTAATTTGACAATATTAGAATCCCAAGCATTCCCTATTCTGTTAATACGTTTGTTGCCACTGACGCCGTTTGATTCACAAATACTATCTAATTAGATGACTCCTTGTCTGTTATAGTTAACAGATATCACGCATTGGCGCGAGTCATAGCAGCGAACGTGTGAAAACCTAGAGCAGTTTATTGGATAGCCACGTGCATATAAAATACAAAAATACAAACTACAGTATCCACCGTCTTTTTTCACGAAATAGGTTATATTAATTTTTATTCAGCACTACTGTTCCATTTATTGCAAGATCTACATTTCTGCATTAATTAAACTCATCTAGAAAACTGGAAAGTCTACATTTAGAAATTGGGAAAAAAGGAAAAAAAATGCATTGATAATTCGAAAATTATTAGAAACTAGCAAGAAACGAAAAAATTATTTTGGGTGACAGTGATTTCATCGTGTAATAATATTTCTTACAGCACTAATAACTGAAAATGTATTTTTTCTCTTTATCTTCAACTATAATCATAGTGCTGGATGTACTGATACAATTTATGCATACTTTGAATAAATCTTTCATTAATACAATATATCAAAATTCCATATTTTCATTTAATTAATGCATTTATTGTCATGGAAATTAATGCCACGATTTATTAGAATTGAGAGACTTAGAGGCAAGTCGATAATTGCTCATGTTATATATATTATATTTTATAAGAAGTGTATATACATTTTTGGGACACTATTTATGTATGTGTAACTATCTATTTCCTCAACTTACTTTTGAACTTAGTTTGTTATTGCTAAAAAAATGTGTTTTGTGTCTTTTAAAAGTGTGATATTTGTTTTTGTTGAATTCCTGACATTTCAATTCACTCGATTAATCTCTATATTTCTATTACAGTAACAGCTTTCTCCAGGATTCATCCAACGTTCTGAAAACGTCATATGTAGAATGGTTTTCAATTGCACTATAGATTTCCGAAATACGCAGTCTGATACAGGTATTTACCGCTAGAGAGCGTTACAGCGTACTCAGTTTTGCAGCGTGTGGTAATTTCTATGTAACCCTCCGTTAGGCACGCGAAATTTTTTTACGCAGTTAAGCGCGCGGGGTACATATGTCCCCCATTTTCTCTTCCCAGATAGCAATTTTAGTTTGCAGCAAGCTTGCCACAAATTTGCCATGACAAGAGTGCAAGCTTGCGGCAAGTTAACGAAAGCTTCGAAGTCACCATGGGACGAACTTGCAGCAAGCTTGCATTGCAAACTCATTGCAAATTATAGTAAAACAGAGTACGAACACAACCCGGGATAGAACTCGCGACCTACCACCTGGTAACCTGAGGTCTAAACCACTGGACCAGCTCGACTACGAAAGGAGAAGAAATATTTCGCTAATACATCGTTCGATTCGATTTGTATACGATTTATTTTAAACTTTTTTCTTGATTTCATTAATTTTTTGAGTTGAGAATATGATTTGAAGTCAAAGAGAGAGCGATTTTCGCTAATAACTACGTTTTGCTAGTAGAATAAATTATGAAATTAGAGTTCAAAAGTAATTACTTTAAAATGGGTCAAAATGTCTGAATTATTATTTTCCAACAAACATTGACTGTTTTTTAGATTTAATTTTGTTTATAAACGTTCAAATTTCAACATTAAGAAAATGGCGATATAGTTTACAAATTATCATTGATTTATTGAATTAATGAAAAGAAGGACGGTCTAGGAGATGCTATTAAAAATCCGATGTTTTTTATAAAACAGAGACAAAGATAATTATCTTTTTGTGCTGTCTTTGCATCAAGCTTGTTTTGCAAACTTGCAGCAAGTTTGATTTGCAAGGGAGGTGGCACTATTTGTCACATCGAACTTGTAGTAAATGCGTTGCAAGCGAGGGTGGCGCTAGTTGTCACAGCGAACTTGCTACAAGTTCGTTTCAAGTTTGACGCGTCAAATTTTGCCATGACAAGGGAATATCAAGTCAAAATCAAACTTGCTGCAAACTTACGTGCTATCTGGGTTCCTTTTTATTTACAAATGTTTTTTTCTGAGAAAAGACATATCAGCTGCAAATTAAAGAATAAACATCTAAGAAATGCAAAAAAGAGAAAAATAATTTTAGATAACTATTTTGAATATTTTTATAGAGATTATAAAAACACTTTGAAAACACACAACATTTTACATATGCTTCTTATAAATGCTTTCTACAGGTTCAATCATGGCCTTTTTTACCATATTTTTTGTTAGGTTTTTTCCCTATTTCTTCCATAATATTTGCATCTACCTTTATTATTCATTCAATTTGTTGTTTTTTGGTCCTGTACCGTTGATTCCTAATATAAGATTTTTTGTTCTTTTAATTCTATCGGAAGTCGGGCATCGGGTAGCTCTGCATAAAATTTGAAGTATGACAAATATGAAACTGAAATTTTTGATGGTATCAAGTCTGTTCCTATCCTTATCGATATTATTGGTTTGAAAATTACAAAAACGTTAATAGTAGACTTGTTTCAAAGCTTGGATAGAATCATAATCCAATGACAAGCATGTCTCGAGACATCATTTCTCTGGAATACATGATTTAGAATATAAACTCCTTTTGTCATGTAACAAAATGCAACAATTTCAGGAAATTTTTTTTTTGTTATCGTCTCTGATTTGAACTGGCCTGTCGTCAATAGAAACTGAAAAGTTCATGGTAAATAATTATGACACAATCTTATACTCACGGCTTTACTTCTCGCTTCTTATATAGTGAAATTTCTTCGAATAATTCCAGTATATTTGAATTAATTGTAACTACATAAATTTTTTAGATCCTTGTAAATCCTTTTTGGCAGATTCTGAGGTAGAAAACCAATTATCCGTTGTAAATTTCTAGTTCTACTATTTTTTTAGAATTAAACTCACTGAAATTCGATTAATATTTAAAAAATTAAATATTGAACGAAACAAAGTGCCAGAATTTCACACGGGAAGCATAATAAGTCGTTAAGAAAGCAAGCATTATTACTGAACCATCTGAAAAACGAAAATTCCAATTACGCGTTTCAAAACATTCATGTCTGCATGTGAATCAGTTCATTAGTTATTTGCTCTAACAAGTACTTAAATATACAATTTAGGAGAAAAAAATTCATTAGAAGTACGACCCTAACATTAAAAAAAACTGTCTGAAAGCAGAGTAAATAAAGATAAATGAAAAAGACATATATATGGTCACGTATAATTGCAAAAGCTGTTGCAGGTACAAATCTACAACTTTCAATTTAACAATTTATAACGTATCAAAATTGCTTTTTCTTCACTTCTTACTTACGGTATTAAAGCTTCAATACAGTTGAAATGAAAGAAATAACTTGTTTTTAAGATATTATGCGATAAAATAATAAGTATCAAGTATCTCCATTTAATGAAAATGTGCTGGATTCATCGAAATCGTTTCGATTCAATTAATATAAGTTGATAGCTACAAAGAAATTTGAGATTTTTTCTTCTTAAAGGTAAATACACCACACAACACAAATTTGTGTAATAAAAAAGTTTAACTGTTTTCGAATAGTGATAAGAATCGTTTAAAAGTTATTATTCCATTGTAACATAATGACTGAAAGACTTGACAGTCTGAAGATTTATATATAAATTTCAATGATCTGAAAGGATGTTCGAATTTGAAAAGTCTGTGTGATCGGATATTTCGATTTTTTTGGGATATATTAAATCTTAATTTTTTTCTTAATACAAATGGTCTTACATTTCCATCTCTTTTATTTCGTAAAAAGTCGCTGTATATTTTTTATGCACACATAAAGAACAACATGGAAATAATTTAATTCTAAGAAAAACGATAAGTTTTATTTTATTCACCGAATGATTTATAAATAATCATATCAATTCAAAAAAACTATTTAAATTATTGCGTGAGAGATATCATTAGAATTCATTTAAATGCGGTCAGTCGGTAACTGTACCCTTGATCACAAAAATGAAACTATTTTTAAAATAGTGATTGGATTATTTTCTAAAGTTAATCACTCAAGGGTTTTATGCTTGTTTTTCTTTCTGAGTGTTTTATTAATATCTCCTAATGGAAATCGGAAATATATGAAAGGATTCTTTTTTTATAATTGGAATAAAAAATATTCTTCTTTCAAGAAATGAAAACAAAAATTTAATTTTTTATGATGATATTAAAGAAATACATTGATGATATGTATTAGTGGTTCTAAATTAATTTTTCAAATCCCTTTGTACCTTTTCATTTACACAATCAGAAATTTGTTTTTCAAATGAAGGAAATGAATGTTTTCCTGGATGTACCTTCCAGATGAATTAAAGCTTAAAAATAGTAATTTTTAAAATAATATTTCTTGTTTTGAATTAACCGATATTTATTTCTTCCTTTCAAAGAGTTTTTCACAGAACCGATTTGAATTTTGAGTATTCCGCCATCATTAAGATACAAAAAATAAATTTAAAAAAATAAATATATTTGAAAATACTTTGATGAAAGGAATGAAGTCGATAAACAAATTCAAAAATTTAAATTGCTTTTGTCCAGAGAAATAATATGTATCACAAAATTAAAAAAAAAACAAATAAATCATATTTAAAAAATGAATAAATAGAAATAAAACAAAACTTCATTCACAGATTATCAATGTATGGTTCAGAGGAAAAACGATGAGATTCCATTTATTTCTGATTTTGAGGTATCAGCTCCATCTGTTAGTTCAAAGGATGTAGTTTTATATCTGTTTGAAATCTAGTAGAAAGATAATATCCCATCAGAATTGAAATATTTGACAACTAGATAAAACGGTGTTACAATTACAATAAAATTTGTACGACAACTAAATTGGTATGGTAGAAAAGATAATATTTTAAATTTTTATATGGAGTCAAAATACTTTTTCTAAAATAATATTTTTTGAAGTTATCAAGGATAAGTGCCAAATTCGATTGCTTTTTAATTTATATAAATCTAATTAAAATTTTAAGAAATAGATAGGAAGTACACATTACCTTCCTCAAAAGTATGTTTACCAAGTTTCATTGCCCTAAACCCATGGGTCTGCCCTACAGAGTAAAAGCGCTCACAATTACGCACTCGCACAGATTTTCCTTTTTTTCATTAACATAGATATAAATATGTTACAGATGATTTTTAAGTAAATATTTGACACATCGCGATTCGCTGTATTGCCTCAAAGCTTAATTAAAATAAAAGTAACATTGTTAATGTTGTTTTAATATATTTAGCTATGCGCCAATGAATGGAAACTGGTTTTTCGTGTCCAGTGAAATTTTAAAAATTTGATACAATTACAATAAAATTTGTACGACAACTAAATTGGTATGGTAGAAAAGATAATATTTTAAATTTTTAATCTTAAGCTCAAAGCTTAAGCCTCAAAGCTTAATTAAAATAAAAGTAACATTGTTAATGTTGTTTTAATATATTTAGCTATGCGCCAATGAATGGAAACTGGTTTTTCGTGTCCAGTGAAATTTTAAAAATTTGATACAATTACAATAAAATTTGTACGACAACTAAATTGGTATGGTAGAAAAGATAATATTTTAAATTTTTAATCTTAAGCTCAAAGCTTAATTAAAATAAAAGTAACATTGTTAATGTTGTTTTGATATATTTAGCTATGCGCCAATGAATGGAAACTGGTTTTTCGTGTCCAGCGAAATTTTAAAAATTTGAACTTCATCGTTTTTCCACTGGATCTATCAAATATTAATTCAGTAGAACTTTTAATTTCAAGGTATTTCTTTTCAAAATAAAATTCTACTGCTTTAGTGTAATGCCACCTACTGCATGATTTGTATCGGCTATAGAAATTTTAGCAGAAAAGTAGTTTCCATCAATTTCTTTTAAAAACTGAACAGCGTTTCAAATTGATTGTCCAACATATTTGCAATCTTTAATGACTCTGCTTTATTTAGAGTGTTTCAACACCAAGAATATAGAAAGTTAAAGTAAAATTACTTCAAATCTAAGTCTATGAATATATTTATTTTCTGTCTTTAAAGTTGGACATAAAGTATGCGAGTAAAGTATCAATAATTACAGTGAACTTATTTTTAGTACTCCTAAAATAAATCTGAAGAAAAGATGTTTATTGTAATATAACTTGAAAATCTTAATAATACATGATTTTTTTTCATTAGAAATAGCCTCTTAAATCTATATTACTGACAAGAAATAGATAAAAAAGAGGTATAACAGAATTATGATTTTTGTAATTATTATAGTATAAAATTTCAAATTAATGCAATATAATTATTTTTATATATTCGTACTGAAATTTGAAAAAAAAAACATGTTTTGAACAAAGCAAAAATGAAAGATGCAAAAATTGCATCTTTTAATCATTGAAGCTTCCGATAATTACATTTTTGAAAACTTATTTATGAATTTTCGGCTTTACAAGCCTACAAATATTATGTATTTCCATAATCGGGGAAATGTCACTTATTTTATGAAACTAAAATAGTAAAATCGATTTCTTGAGGGTACAAATGTTCCCAGTTGCCTTAAACAACGCAGTAACAGAAACCCGGTAAAAATTATTACTTTTACACAATTAAGATCTATGAAACAGGAAAAAAATACATTTTCTGTTATCTCTTATTTCAATTTGCACAGATAAATCGGTACGAAAAATAAAAATAAAAAGTTACCTTATATTTTTAAACACGCATGTGTGATTTCAAAAAAAATCAAAAAAATTGTATTAAACTCCTACAGCTCAGATTATTTTTTTAGCAAAAAAAGTTAAATATTAAGAAAAACAATTTAGAAATATTTCGCATTTAAAAGTATTTATTTCACCATGATTAATTATTTAATTAATTGCATTCAAATTATTATTAAATTTTTCTTACATTTTTATACACATCTTTTTTTCATCTAGGGATATGTAAGAGCAATATGAGTGGAAGTGATAAGATCTGTTGAATATTAACCCTTAGAGGCACGGGCATTTACCCATAGTAATAAATCACGGGTGGCGCACTCAGTACGCCACATTGTTTTTTTTTCTTGATTTTGTTCCTGTAAACCCAAGTAACATACTTTTTTTATTGAATGCTAAAATGTAGGCTCCGAAAGGTTAAGTTTTGTCATATTTTTGCTACCTAAAGGGTAAAAAATGCCATCATTTCAGCCCTCGTTGTTTCACTCCCGGTTTGCTTATTGTTCCCTTCGAAGCCTAGCTGTCTATTTCTCATTACGTATAAATTAGTATACTTCCTGAATGAATCACTCATACATGCTTTGACTATCTTCAAGAGGACGGATAATTTGTTCTGCGCATCGTCAGAATTGTTGGGAAACGGTGAAAGTTCTCCTAAAATGTTTCTACGAGGGATCCTCGAAAATTTACCTTTCAAAGGACATTTTTTTTTCATCTGTGAATCTCCGAAACTTTCTTGATTTTTCGACCCTTCACAGTTTTCATTTTATAAATAGCTATTATAAAATAATAAATTCGTTATCACCTGATCGTCATCTGATAAATCCTGAATGTCTTAAAGGTCATTGACCTCATTTTCTGAGTTTTATAGAACATTTTCTTCGACATGCTTTTTATCTTTGATGTCCGTCACATTTTTGAAGTCACAGGTCTTCTCTTCATCAGAAAAATACTAAAAGGTTGCGATCAGAAGGCACGATTTGTTTCTTTTTGAGGCGAAACATAACGGCACAGGTGGCGTACTGGCTGCGCCAAAGCATATCTCGGCTAAACAACTTATGTATGAACAGAGACTGACTAGTTAGCAGTCTTTGCTCCTGGCTTCCTTGTGTTTTGAGGGTTGAATGATAGGTTAGAAGAGGGCCCCGGGCAATCGGCTAATTAATAACGATCCACTGTCACTTTTTTCTTGTCTGGCGCACTCTATACACCAGCCCGTGCCTTTGAGGGTTAACAGCAGAATACTTGTTTGTAGTAAATAATTTTTTTATTACGCATGTGCGAAATGCAGCGGAATTTTTCTTTCATAACTTCAAAGCCAGATATATAGAGCAACTTTTAAAAAACATCCAGTTTAATCCTATTAAAATTCAGAAAGCTGTCGGCATTTCAGTGAGGTGAATTTCAATTTCTCTTTAAGATAAGATAAATGATGAGGGTTCTTGTACAAACTGATATTTTTTAAATTTGAATCTTCGAACAGTAATATTGAATTTTAGTAAAATTGAATATCCTGAATACCGTGAACACTTATAAATTAAATAAATTATTTAAATTACATTTTCTCGAATACCATTCGAAGATTAAAGCTTAAAAAATATCAGTTTGTGCAAGAACACTCATCATTTAACTTCTCTTAAAGACAAATTGAAATTCACCTCACTGAAATGCCGACAGCTTTCTGAATTTTAATGGGATTCAACTGGAATTTTTTTTAAAGTCGCTCTATATATCAGGCTTTGAAGTTAAGAAAGAAAAATTCCGCTGCGTCTCGCACATGCTCAGAAACAAATTATTTTTTACAAACACTGATATTTCCTGTAATATTCAAAGTATTTACTTCAAAGTTTAATACAATACTTCTGTAACATATTATCAAGTGTTCTGCAAATTTCGAATAAATTGAAAGAAAATTCTGCACGTTATGAGCAAAACACACGCGGAAAAATTTGGGATTTTTTTAAATAAACATTTATATCTTCCCGAATATATGTGCTATGCTTACGAAAATGCATGTAAGTATTATTCACATTAAACCATAACCATTGATAAAAGTTACATCTCGTTATCATCTTTCTGTGAAACAGGATGGGTGAAACTCCATTTTCGCCTTTGTCTCTTTCTGCTGGTCCCCCTAACTGCCCTCGTGACCGAATCTTCACTGTAACATGTATATGATACTCTATTGAATGTCACACGATTCTCCAGAACTGATTTTGAAACATAGTTTTCGTATTAATTGCAAATTTCTCACATTTTACGAAATGTTCCTTAACTTTTGTATGCCAGTGCATATCTTCCTAGTAGCTCTGTGAACAGTGGGCCTCGCCCCTAAATAAAAAAAAATCTAAGATCGTCTCTCCATCGCAGTTTTTAAAAGCTAATGCTATCTTGTCATTCATTGTGAAGGCGGCACTTTTTACAGGGACACTGGTCATCATAATATGACTCTCGAGGATGTATTTTCTTTGTTCCCATATATGTGCTATCTTGCAGTGATAAATTTACAACCAATGTACAATATTACAAACTAAAATTATAAAATATATTTACTATTAACAAATCCAATCAGCTAAGAAATGAAAATTAAGTGAAATGAAATTCTTATAAAACAATAACAGATAACCTTCAAATATTTACAACTTGAACTTCTTGGTAGAATCGCTACAAAAACTTACACGAAAAGAGAAAAACAAGATTAGATGGAACTAAACAGGAAATAACAACTCTCAACTTAGAACACTATCATCTCATCTCTCTCTCTTTTTAGTCAATGCTACTTATTCCACAAATCTTTGCTTTCCTCAGTATTAGCAAAATTATAAATAAATATATGTTTCATCAATATTAACAAAATTACAATTAATTGTCTGCTCTTATAATATTAACAAAATTGCGATTAAATGTCTGCTTTTATCAGTAATAACAAAAATAATATTAAATATATAGCCTTTACCAAAATGATCCAAATGTTTTAATGATACCAAACTCGCCATTGTTTGCTAAAACATTGAAATCAGTTCAATGCTGTCCATTTTAACACGAATTCAAGAAATAAAAATCCTTACATACGCAACGTTTTTTATTGCCTCAAGAAATATTTTCCAGAAATTCGAAGAAGATCGAACACCTCGTTTGGCTGTGATTACATAACAAACAAACTTACTTACAGACAAAATGGTGAACGTTCGAGTTAAAAACGGAGACCTTGCTTCATTGGACCAATAATATTGAATAAGCATCAGAAAATATTATGATAAGACTTCGATTCTTTATCTCAATCATGATAAATGTTGGCTGTATCTTGCAAGTTATAAATAATTTAGAAATTTTTAACAATATATAAAAAGAAAATATCAAAATGACCGTTTTTGCTCGGTTGGTTCATTACCCAACTTTGTCTTTTACCATAAATTATTTCCAGTCCGTAATTCATAATTCCTAAATTTTTGATAAGGTGATAATCTTAATTTTTATTTTTATTGATAATAAAGAGCATATGTAAAATTAGAGAACCTTTATTGATAATATATAACGGTTTTTTCTATTTTGTGAATATTTTCTTTATTCACAATATAGAAAAAACCGTTATATATTATCAATAAAGGTTCTCTAATTTTAAATATGCTCTTTTGAAAATGAAATGAAAAGTGGGCTACGTATTTCTAACTAACTGCATTTTTTCTTAATTTCTTATCAAGAGAAAAGGTTCTTTAAAAAATCATTTATAGAAATTCATAATTTCTGCGAAATAAAAAAATTTACTCATCTGGTAAAAATTCACAATATATTTAATGTAAGCAAAAATATACCTGCCAAAGTGGATAAATACCCAAACAATATGAAAATTATTCGCCTATAAACATTTCTTACTGATGAAGATTAGCAATGGAACGTTGAACTATTTGACAAATGAGTTGAGTTTTTCCTAGACAAGATAAAGAGTATGATATATCTAGCGTTACTAGACACAGCGTTAAACTTTCCATACACATTCAATAAATAATATTCTATGTAAACTTGCTAAAATTTCTAGCTTTTTTACATTATAAACTATTCTAACTTATTAAATTTTTTATTCAAAACAATTTATGGGATAAAACAATTTTTTGTCAAGCGAGAAGCTTCAATTTCTTCAAAGCCATACCGTATCAACAGACATACATATTTGATTACTCCTATAATTTATTCAAGTTGAAATATAATTTAACATTTCAAAATAATGGAAGGATGGTAAACCAATATATATATATATATAACATATTTATTTTCTATAATTTTTCAAAGAGTAATGCTTACTTCAAAAACATAGCTTTTCCATCATCTGTGAAAAAACAATGTTTGTGTTTTGAATACACTCATTTATCACACATTTTTATTTTGCATATTTTAGAAACCATTTATTTAGTTTTAGAAGGCCTATCGCTACTCTTAAAAATACAAACTCTTCCTTAAACTTAATATCGAACTTATAATTATTGCAGGAAATATTCTTGGTTTTTACCATTTTAAAACATCAAATAGTGCTCTTGTATATATTATATTACATTCAAATAAAAAAACTAAGACTAAATTAATATGTAAGGCTTACATATTTCGTACTTCCCATCTTTTATTTTGTCTCTGCTTACATTATTAATAGTCAATTTCCTACAGTATAAGAAAAATATTTTAATATATTGAATAAGGGTAAGGACAAAACAGATTTTTATCAAATTCTGCAGAGTGATTTGAAAGAATTCCTACAAACGATAAGCGTGAAATATTTTATGAAAAGAAACGAATTTTACGTAGGAACATATAGGGTGAAATGCCATGTATGTTAATTGAGATAATTATTTGGTTTGAAGTGAATTGGACAAAACCTTCAATATTATTTCAATCATAACTAACTGTGATTATGATCAAAACCTCTTGTGTGACCTGTCACAATAAAAACTCATTACAGGCGCCAACTGTGACAGATCGAGTTTCAATAAACGTTTCAAATTTAGCGGTCAAGAACGCGTTTAGAAATATTTCACGATGCAAGTGCACCGCTTCTAGCTCAGTTACGTTCATTAATTCTACGTTTCACACCTCATCCGTTCTGTACTACTTTATCCTGCATTAGCTACGCTTTAAAATAATATTGTTAAATTTCCCTTATTTGCATTATGCCGAACAAAGTCCTCTAACCAGAACATATTATGTTTCTGCATGTGTGTTCCTACATATACTGTATTTTATTGTATTCGTGACATACTTTTAGCCCTCCGTCATTCGCGTGAGATACAGGTGTCCCCTCATTAGATTTGAAAATGCTGCACTTTAAATTCAATTCATTGCTCAGAGGTGAATCTTCCAGTACTTGTCCTTGAAATACTTATGAACAATATCGCACAGTCATTCACCCAAGTCCAAAAAGTCAAAGAATGGAAATTTTCAGGAGACCATTTTTTATTACACACTTTTAGTTAGGGCAACCGCAGACATAGTGGCTATTTGTATCCTGAACTTGGCTTCAGTTACAATTGGGATACTTGGTAAAACATTTATTTTGATGTGGAGGAAAGGGCCCACGACTCTTCAATACTTGATTTAATTAGTCACCATAACTTCATTCACTTCAGGCAAAATTTCACGAAAGATTTTAGCTTTGAGATACGAATCCCATAGATGTTGCCGTTGCTACATACTTTCATACCTCATTTGAAGTGAATAGGAGTAAAGGAATATTTTAAGCTACTCACATTGTAAAAAATATCTCGTGCAGGACGATATTATTTAATATGAATGAATAAATGAATACAAATACTTCACACTTTAAATATAAAAAGTGTATGTTTGTAGCATAATCAGAGATACATATAAGTTAACTGCATTCCCAAAAGCATCCTAAAAAGTTTTTATTGTTTATTTCTAAAAATTTCATCCATCTATGATTCCAGCTCTGTAAAAATTTCTCTATCTACATGTTGGAAAAACAATTAATCTATGTGAATAAATAGCTCTCAAGTACATTCTCTCTTTCCTACAATTAAGAAATCCGCTACCAGTGATTAGTGTCGAAAACACGCTCGGTTAGCACAAAACAGTTTTTTGCTTTCTAAGATTAAGAATGAAAACTGTGAAGAAGAACGCTTTTTTCAGCTTTAAAACTTCAGATGATGTATGCAGGAGTTGAAACTGCCTCTGAATACATTATAAGTTTATTTTCCTCGCTTTTTGAAGAACACACAATCGTGAACAAATATAATGCAAATTAAAGTGTTCCGAATACGGATGATCTATGTACGGAATGCAAACATGGCATACCGAGCTGTTCCTCCTTTGTGAAATTTGACACGCAATTTGTTATGCGGGAACAAAGACAACATTATCCAAGTTTGTTTGCTTTGGTTTTATGAATATATAAATATTCAGTCAGATGAATACCGATGTTAAAATATTCTTGAAAATTACGTGGGAACAGTTTGAGTTATTTCGAAAGGAACTTTACTATGCAACAGAATTCTATGAAATTATTAAATTGTTTCTTTGTGCTTAAAACGGTTGAACTAAATTTGTTGAATACTTAATTTTGTATGCTTTATTCTGAGATTTTTCAAATCGGTCTATTGTTATTTCGTATAAATATTTTAGAATAGTTGATATAGAGGCGTTAAACTTTTATCATTATAATTAACTGGCCGCCCTCCTTCAAGTCACTCAGCCACTACTTTTTTCAGTTTTAAATACTGCATGAAGATCAGTGGAACAGTCCATAAAACTATAATAGATTTCATATTCTTTGTAGACAACAGTTTCCTTTAAAATTGTAAAATCTTTCAATAAACCTCATCTAATGCAATGTTTTGTATAACTTTTTCACGAAATTTGGCATGAAAGTCTTCAGACCCATGAATATAGAATGATATCGCCCTAAATAAACAGTTTCTATCACCTTTAATTGGTATTTTACAATTCGTTTGACACGCCATCTCAAAATTAAAACATTCATTCCAAAAATAAGTTCAATTTCTCATTTAACAACGCAGCATTTCAAAAAAGTTTTTGAACAACAACTAATTTTCCTGTTGTCAATCTAATGAAAATAAATTTAGAGAAGGAAGGAAATCGTTTGCTATTTATTTTAAATTAAATTTTAACTGAAAAAAAGATAATATTTACAGATATATCTTAACAAAATCGTCTGCTGTTGCAACTAAATTAAATTGTAATGAGATACAATAGAATAGTATGTAAATGAAAAATATTATTTTAAACTTGTGAAAATGAAGCAGAGCATTTTGAATGGTTAGTTATTTTAAAGGAGTGACGTAATATACCGGAGAAATAAGTCCAGTTTTTTGAGGCTCGGGAACTCCGTACTATTTTGCAAATAACTCTTCGTTATTTCCGGTAATGTATTCCGTTTATTTTACAATATCTCTCAAACATTAGGGTGCCAGGGGGCGGACGACCTCTGATGATATATCTAGATGTAATAATCTTGAATATGAAATAAAAATTGTTAAAATCTGTCTGGTAGTTGTGGCTTGCGAACTGTCTGAATGTTTTCCCCCGTTGGGAGAAAGTACGGTGGAGAAACGGTTTTTCGATTTCGTTCGAAAATGGAGTGTGTTGGGTGATGCGCGACACTTGATGACATATCTAGAAGTCATAATCTTTCAAATGAAAAAAAATGTCGAAATCGGTTGAGTGGTTGAGGCTGGCGGACTCGGTGAAGGTTTCTACCAAATTAATCAACCTTATAGAAATCCCCCAGAACCAAACACCCGACGGATTTCGACATTTTTTTTAAATTGAAAGGTTATAACATCTAGATATGTCATTAAGGATTATCTCCCCCCTACCAATCCTCATTTTCGAACGAAATCAAAAACATGTAGCGAATGTATGGTGGAGAAATGTTTTATCGATTTCGTTCGAAAATAGGGGGGGGGGGGGGGGGGGGGCAGGCGTAGTCGACCCATGATGACATATCTAGACGTCATAACCTTTCAAATGAAAAAAAAATTTCGAAATCGGTTGAGTGATTGAGGCTGGCGGACTCAGTGAAGGTTTTTACCAAATTATTAAACCTTGCAGAAATCCCCAGCCCCAACCACCCGGCGGATTTCGACAGTTTTTTTAATTGAAAGGTTATGACGTCTAGATATGTCATCAAGGGTTTTCTGCCCCCCCCCCATTTTCGAACGACACGGAAAAAACATTTCTCAACCATACATTCTCTACATGTTTTTTTTAAAAATTTCGTTCAAAAATGGAGGGTGGAGGGAAGGCGACCCTTGATAACATTTCTAGACATTATAACCTTTCAAATGAATAAAACATTTGTCAAAATCCGTCGGGTGGTTGGGGCTGGGGGATTTATACAAGGATTTCCCTCATAGAAATTGTACAGAGGAGATGTGTTTTTTCGATTTCGTTCGAAAATGGGGGCGATCCTTGATGACATATCTAGACGTCAGAACCTTTCAAATAAAAAAAAATGTCGAAATAGGTCGGGTGGTTGAGGCTGGCGGACTTAGTGAAGGTTTTTGTACCAAGTTATTTTAGACATATAGATATCTTAACAAATAAATACTTACGAGTTCGATTGATGGGAGAACTGTAAAGTGTTGCCATAACAACAAAAAATAATTAGCTTATTGTCAAATAAATGCTACTGCATAGTAATCGTATAGTTTCTTCAGTACGGTATTGTGGTCTAACCGGAATTACAATGAGTTGATTGACATTTGCATAATATAAAGTCATTTATAGTATTAGTTTTAAAATTAATGAAAAACGTTCTGGAAGAAAGTTTTTTTCCCCAGAAATGAGATTACAGTTATAAATTGTCTGTTGTTCTTTAATCTTTGAAAATTTAAAAAAAATTGTGTACTTAGGTACTTATGCTTACGAGTAATTTCTGTGAATCATTATGTGACTAAGTTTTACGAGAGATTAAGAAACTATCAAAATTATAATACAAATGAGTCTATCAAGTTCAGATTAAGACTTATTAATCTGAACATCGCTAAACCAAAATTTGCGTCAACTGAAAAAACAATTTTGAGACATTATTTTTTTAAAATATGAAACAAAAGTACTTTAGTACAATAACCGTTGAAATGTTTATACTCTATGGAGAATTTTAACAAAAACATATAAATAAAAATTATTCGTCTTCTTTTCATGCAAATAAAATAATAGAATTAAATATTAGTTTTTTCCGGCCTTAGTCGTAGTTAGTGATGTCTCCTGAATTTTAATCGTGTAACCATAAGGATACTGTAACTGTAACTATGCTGAGTGATTTCAGCATTTCTGTTATTTTGTCTTATATTGAATAATTTTATAATTAGTTTAAAGGAAATTAATAATTATATTTTGACTTAATATAGGTAAGATTTAATAAAGAAATTTTAACTAAGCAATTACTAACTTCAAATAACTACTCTTGTTTATAAGGATTTATACAACTGCGGTTTACAATAAAAAAATCATGATTTATACGGTTAAAATAACTTAACATTTGGAAAATATTATCGAATTTATTTACAATAAAATTTCATAGCACAATATTTTACGTTTTTTTTTATCCATTATTTTATTATTTAACTTCCAATTTTGAGCTCGCGGAAATGTTCTCTTATTGGAAAAAATATTTAAAACTTGGTTTCCAACATCTCTGGAATTGCGCTTTTCGACAGTCCTTCTTCCCTTAGAAACATGTGGGGAAAAAAATTGAGCATTGTTAGCGCTGATGCATAGCAGATGGGAACTAGTTCTGAAGAAAATTGCAGTTCTTCGAAGAAGAGCGGAGGAAGTCATACCGCTTTTCCATGCATTTCCTCTGAAGATTGAAGGCGATAGAGGGGCCTCGGTTGCCTAATCGGATTCAGGGCCGGAGTATTCCAGGTTCGAAACCCGATTCCATTCGAGGTGTATGTGGGCAAGTTTCACGTCAAATCGGCTATGGGATAATGGCAATAAATGGGGGCAAACTTCGACACCCGATTCCACAGAAGATTCGAGGTGTATATGGGCAAGTTTCACGCCAAATCGCCTATGGGATAATGGCAATAAATGGGGCCAAACTTCGAAACCCGATTCCACAGAAGGTTCGAGGTGTATGTGGGCAAGTTTCACGTCAAATCGCCTATGGGATAATGGCAATAAATGGGGTCAAACGTCTTCTCGCTGGTGTGGTGTGGAAGTTTTCAGAAGGGGTGCCAACTCAGGTGTCGTCCTCGTCATCTGACCTTGGCTTAACATTCCGGGATCGTCACAAAATAGCCCGCTTCCAAGCAGGATGTTAACCTAAGTGAATTGAAGAAATATTTAAATAATACATAGAAAATTTAATAATTTATATTTATTCACTAAAATATTGAGAGTGCTGCAGTTCCATAGTGCTCAAACATAAGCCACACCTGTTCATTAGCAATCGAACATTAGTTACTCATAATAAGCTGCCAATTGATTTATTGCATCCAGATACGCAAATTCAGTTCTGTAAGGCAAATGTAGCTTAGATGTCATTTTATAAATATGAATTTCAGGTAACACGAAAGTCTAGAAACTCTTGATCCACATTCGAAAGATTTCTTGTATTTGAATTATTTGTATTTCTTACTCTCTTTCTGCAAAATCACAAATCGACTCTAATTGCAGAATATCTGAAGATTGCATTCTTTCCTACAACAGGAAGGTAAAAAGATAAACTTTAAAAGAAAACCAAAACCAAGAAATAATTTAACATACGCCGTCCGACTCTATAAAAAGAATTGATTAATTAAGCTTCCAACTAACTGAAAGGAATTCCTTTAACGGGGACATCATTTATCGACGACGCAGGGATGTCTTACGGATTTTTCAACATAGATTTTTATCCGGACTGCAAGTATAAGCAACTCATATGGATAATAATATAATTTCAGTAAATAAATGGATTTTATAACATATTTGAAAAGCGGGTTAATCTGAGTTATCTTAAGTCTTATGGTGTTCATAATAAAATCAAAACGACATCTATTTATAACATTACAAGATATAACAATATATGCTTAAGAGATTATTTTAATTTAAATTTTTAACCACTTAAATATTTAGCCCGAGTTTACTCGTGCATCGAATTATGGCATTTTTACACTTATACTCTGAAATTATCTCTTTCGTAGACGTTATAATACGATACAAAAAATGAAGAGTAACTCATTAAAATTTAAAGTTTTCAATGAAATCTTAATTAAATCAATACGAAAACACAGTCCCAAAACAGAAAGTGTCATCTAATTAGACTGGGGAGAAAATAAAATAGTTAAGAGGTTAAACTTGAAATTCAAGTCTTTGTAAAAAAAGAAATGATTCTTTCAAATAGTATAAATCAATATCATCTGATGTATATTATTTTTACATTTATAAACAATTTGAAAGCATTGCTAAGTTCTAAGAAATTATTTCAAAAATATAATTCAGAATTATTTTTGAAATATTGATATACGCCATTGAACATTCAATAAAGTTTTATTGATTCATCAACTAATTGGGTACGGAGAAATATGAAAATTACTACAACTGTTGAATTTATTTCTAGAGGATTTGTTTGCAAGGTCGATTATAAAGATAGATAAGATGGATTATAAAACTTTTATTCAAAAAAATATTTCCACATCCTTAATATTCATAAAATTAAAATTAAATCTGGAAATTCAAGAAATTAAAGCTCTAAACCCAATTATCTCATTTACGGTCAATGTAATTAGTTTTGTTTCAAAACTGTTTCTTGTGTAATAAAAACGTTACACGGCCTACACGTCAGGGAGAAAGTGCATGGTTGCATAAACATATAGTATATGACGTGTAAGTAAACATATCTGTTAGAAAAGAAATTCTACCTTGAATATAATATTGAGAGAAATGAATTTGTAAAATAACTATTTAAGAATCTTAACTTCCTTCACATTTGTTTAAAAGTATATATTCCGTGGTTTTCGTTCAAATTTTTCCTAGTACGTGTACTTTAAAAAAAATTAGGATGATGTTTAGAAATAAATAATTTGTTTAGTATTTACAAAACAGTAGAATAATTCGTATGATTTTCATCTCAACATCTAGAAAAAAATCTTTGCATTTCAGATTCTTTCTTCTTCCTCACCAAACTAGTCTGTACTCTCGCTTACATTTATTGAATTCAATATCTGTTCTTTGAAACTGCCGGAACATTTTTGGTTTATCCGTGTATTTCTTTCGGTTTTTTTAAAAACAAGTAAGCAAATTTCCGTGTTTTCTTCTCGGGAGACTTACTCTTTTGTTTTGCTCTTCCCTAGAGATTTAAAAAAAATGCTAAGCGCGGCCGCGAATATACGCTTAATGCATTCAACACGTTTCGCCCGCGTCCTGAGAAAAATGTTTCTTTCCTATGTTGTCATGTTTTGCATGCCAGAGGATATGTTCTTGGCCTGTTGACCAGATTGCCATGAGAAAATCGCGTTGTAAAGCCCACTTGTCTGAAGTAGCTGTTTTATGTGATGAATTCTTTCTATTCTTTTCAGGTTGATGCATGTTCAAAAGAGGATATTTACGCTGAGAGGAACTGACCAAGCTTTGAAATCTCCTAAGATATCACTGTGGAGCTTGAGAAGCGTTTATCTGATGTACTTGAAAAATAAGTTAATGTGCTTTATGTTTTATTCCTGCGAGATTTAAGAAATAATACAGTTTCTGAAGAAAAAGTCACCCTAAGTTGCTGAAAGATATTTAGGATTTCACTCTAATATTATACTGTGTTTATATATTGTGCGAGATGTTTAACTCTTTTATTATATTAAATTAAATAACTCTGATATTGCAGCGAATAAAAATAAAATTTAGTTTTAGAAGCATCGAGTTTTCGAAAAAAAAAGAAAGAAACAACTCCTGATGACAGAATCTTGACAAGGATAGCCGTTAACCATAAAAATGTTTAAAAAATTGTTTGTATACAGAAATAAAATACAAAAGTGCAAAAATTAGCCATACAGTGAAGTGAAAATAAATATTATCTAAAGAAAGTTTTGTTATAATTACATCTCTCCTATTCAGAAGGCTCTAGAGTGGGTTCAATGACTCCAAACGAAACATTTCACTAATATGTTGTACAAATTATGCGGTCTGTGAAAACCGAAAATAAAGAAATGTTAAATCTTTTGTTAATAGGCCCCCTGCCCCAATATCTAAAGTGATTTTTGTAGATCTTTATGTATAAAATGCAAATACCATGACTCACTCATCACAAAATCTCCCAAACCACTGGGACTAGAAATTTGAAATTTGACACGTGGTTGCTTCTTGGGGTGTAGGTGCTCACTAAGAAAGGATTTTTCGAAATTTTAATTAGAATTTAAATTATTTAAAAATTACCTTAAATTTTAAAGTTTTTCCGGAACAACTTCGGATCCTATTATCGCAAAAAACATTTTTACACCATATTAAAGATTTAAAAAAAATTAGCTTTTCAATGCCATCGATCTTATGTCCATGCTACATTTTTTCAATTAATGCTTCAAAATGTTTTAAAACATGAATCGTAACAATGTTTTTACTGTTGTAAATAAAATTCAAACCATCTCTTTATTTCAGCCAATCTTTTATTCACGGGCTTTTGAAATTATTACAGTTGTGATAGTGTAAATTGTTTTCTTGGGAAATTAACTCCAAAGCAGAATTTTCACTTTAGTATTCATTGCATATCTAAACTATTTTATCGCACCTGCTTCAAAGAAATATTTTTATAAAGTGTGCCAACGGATATTTGATTTCAGGTTTCTTTGTTTTTATTGTGTCTGAGGAAGACTGAAATGATTTTCGCCCTTCCTTCAAGCATTTAATCTCATGCTTTCTTGCCATTTTAAATTATGAGGCATAAAAACGTTTTCAAATTTTTGTATATTGCATTATAGGTAATTTTTTATTCAAATTTTGGTTAGGCTGCCTCCAAACTTGAATTTCCTCAAGTGATAATTCATCAAATTTGATATTAGGAACTAGAAATTACAACCTGAAACTAGGAATTAAAAAATGCAATAGTGTTCGGGAAAACTTACTAATTTTTAAATTTTATTGTCTACCTCCTATACTCCCAGGTCTTATGGATGCCTATGAATGTTTTGCCGTCTCACTTTTTGTGCCCACTGGTTCACACAGCTTACCAGCATGTTCGGCTTTCGCGACCATATTCAGCGTTATCAGCGTTAGTGAAAAATGAATTGAATGGAAGTTATTTGAAACTCAGTTTGTAAGTTTTGTTAGCTGCAATGCATCGCTGGCATTTTAAAATTGTATCGCTGGCAAAATAAAATATTCAATTTTTTTTTTCATTTTTGTTGCGTTATAGTGGCTGAAACTGCGACGGGTAATGCTATAATTAATATAAAATACAAAAATAAAAACTAATTTAAACGGGTGAACGAGCTGGTCGCCGAAGGCGGCTAGTACCCTGCTAAATTAATCAAGGGAAATTCATTCCATTGTTGTTGAAATTACATTTCGCTAGTTCAGATCGCTCTAAAGGTGGAATTTAGAAGTTACCGCAGTGCCACCTAAGGGTGAAATTTTAACTTTTTCGGGGAGGGGGGTAGGAGCGTTCACAAAGCGTACGTTTGTACTACATTCTATTGAAATTTTGTTTCGTTTCAAGTTATACAACTGGGTCTCCAACCTTCTGAATATGCGAGCTTTAACTTTAACAACCCTGTATATTGACATTATGAATCTACACTCACTTTCAAAAGTTAAGCACAATTCTTAAGATGCGAAAAAATTGGAGTTAATATGAATACTATGGTTCGCAATCAGTTGCGGAGAATCGTGGGACATACTATCGTCATAACTCACATTTTACAGTGAAGATTAGGTCACGGGGCAATTAGGAGGGCCACCAGAAAGGGATGAAGGCGAAAATGGAGTTTGACTTATCCTGATTCGCAGAAAGTTGATAACGAGATGTAACTTTTATCAATGGTTATGGTTTAATGTGCATAATATTTGCACGCATTTTTGTAAACACAGCACAAATATTCGGGAAGATATAAAGTTTTTCTTAAAAAATCCCAAATTTTTTCACATTTTTTTGTTATAACATGTAGAGTTTTCAACCAAATTGTACGAAACTTTCATAATACTTGACAATATGTAAAAGAAACATTTTAATAAAAGTTGGATTAAAAAAATTTTAATATTACAGGAAATATAAGAATTTGAGTAAATAATTTTTACTGCGCATGGGCGAAACGTAGCGTATTTTTTCTTTCATATCATTAGAGCCAGAGATATTGGGCAACTTATATAAAAATTCCAGTTCAATACCATTAGTATTCAGAAAGATGATGAGGGTTCTTGCACAAATTGATATTTTTTAAGCTTGAATCTTCGAATAGTAATCATCGAACTGTACTTTAAATTACCTATTTAACTTATAAGTATACATGAGTATTCAGGGTATTCAACTTTCATAAAATTCAATATTACTGTTTGAAGATTCAAGTTAAAAAAATATCAGTTTGTGCATGAACCCTCATAATTTAGCTTCGCTAAGAGTGTACCGAAATTCCCCAAGTTGCCATGCCGATATCTTTATGAATACTAAGGGTATTGAACTGGAATTTTTAAATAAGTTGCCCTATATCTCTGGCTCTAAAGATATGAAAGAAAAATTACGCTACGTTTCGCTAAAAAATTATTTACTACAAATGCTTATATTGCCTGTGACATTAAAATTAATTCAAAATTTAATACAATTCTTCTTTTACATATTGTCAAGTATTCTGAAAGTTTCGTACAATTTGGTTGAAAACTCTGAATGTTATAACAAAAAACATGTGGAAACATTTGGTATTTTTTAAGAAAACCTTTATATCTTCCCGAATATTTGTGCTGTGTTTACGAAAATACATGTAAATATTATGCATATTAAACCATAACCATTGATAAAAGTTACATCTCGTTATCAACTTTCTATAAGTCAGGATGAGTCAAACTCCATTTTCGCCTTCATCCCTTTCTGGTGGCCCTTCTAATTACCCTGTGCCCGAATCTTCACTGTAAAATGTGAGTTATGACGATAGTATGTCCCACGATTCTCCGCAATTGATTGCGAACCCTAGTATTCATATTAACTCCAATTTATTCGCATCTTAAGAATTGTGCTTAAATTTTGGAAGTGAGTGTATATATTTGTAAGCCATTTTAAACAGGAATTATCGCTGCGTGAGATTAAATTGTAAACATATTCATTCTAGATTTTATTATATTAATTCTAAAAAATGTTGTTATTAAATGAATTTCATTTAAAAATGAAAAATTATATAGGGTCAAAATAAATATCTTTATAAAAGTTTATGACGATATATCGATCTAAATAAGAAAAAAATATTGAGACTGTATATTATATTAAATAAAAATCTAAACCACATAATTTTTAAACTTGTTTTTAAAATATCCGAAATCTCTCAGCGAAATAAATTCATACTCGCTTGTTTCAATTTGTAAGAAATCCTATCAGTTTTTTGTAGACATATTATTTCTTTATTTCCAGAACATATAAATTTTTCAAGACTATTGTATCTCATTTTAAATTAATTCTTGAAGCGACACAAAACGTGCAAACTCTGTTTTCTCCCCTATCGAATTAAATATCTGGAAGAAACAGAATGAAAATACTGTCTTTTAAAGCTGAATCAATTTTTAAACAAATTATTTCTACAAAAATCCATTTATGGACAGCATTTACAATTATTATCAACTTTTTGCAACCAAAATCTGTTAATAAAATTACTGTTTGTATAAATATCTAATACAGTAAAACGCCTGTTAACTGAACTCGGGATAATCGAAATGTCTCTGAAATCGCAAATCCAAAACACACGTTCTGTACTGCACGGAAATAATTGCGAAGGCGAGACTTTTTGGAAACAATATCCCTATTTTCTTTTCTTTTAAGACTCGCCAAGAAAGTCAGTGATTACTTTTAGAATGCTGAAGTTAAACTTCAGGTATCCGACTGTGTTCGGAGACATTTTTTTGACAATAACTTTTATATATATATATATATATATATATATATATATAAACATTAAAATAATATTAAATATATATATATTTAATGTTATTTTTCAACTGCATATGTTTTAAAACTATGAAAACATTGTAAAATTAGGCTTTCAAAATAATATTTTTTTTAAAAAACTGATAAATTTGAAGAAAAATGACTAAAATATCTGCCTTACGCTAACAGCCATAGACAAAATCATATTCTAAATATTCATAAATCCTTGTAGGAGTACATTTTTATGACAGTTATCTGTGTTATGCTCTAAAATATTTCTTGTACTTCAAAATAGTTTTGAGATACAGCTGAACATAGTTATTAAGCTGGTAATTTTTCATAAAAATGCTTTTCGTTTATATTTAAGCACTTAAAAATAATACTTGATTTTAAAATTGACTTTAGATTTAGAGGAAAACATCAAGCATATTACAGAAAACAATCTCAGAAAATTTCATATCAATACTTGAATAACGTTTTGAGAAATCATTGTTTCTGTCTACAGTTTTCCTCAAAAATATCATTTCTCAGAAAACTCATTTAAATTTTCTTGCAACATAAAATAATGCTTACAGTTCGGTAATAAAACAGCTGTAACTCCATTTGTAATTCACGTAGAGTCAAAAGTGAGATAGTTTTAGAAAGCTGATTAAACAGGCTACTAAATTAAGTCATAAAAAACTTTTTGATAATTTCATCAAAAACGACGATTTTAAACCACTCGGATACCTTAATGGCATAAACAATATTTTTAGCAAATCAAATTTAAAGAATGCTACTTTAGATCTATGCGGTGGTCAATCGGCTAACTTGGTTATCATTATGTATATAACACTAGCGCCAGAATTTACTTTAATTTATTCTAGTTACTACAACAAAGAGAGTAGGTACTGCAACTCATTAGGCAAGGTAACTTGGAAGGTACTAACCACCGTTGACAGGTATGCATGTGTATACTGGATCGTGCAAGTGTGAGAAAGCATCGCACAACACTGAAGAAACTAACTCATGATAACAATTATAACTTTAATAAACTTAACAAGATAAAAGTGAGGTAAATGATACTTAAATTAACATGCAGACAATACGAACATAAAGCAAAAGCAAGAGAGAAATGACAGATGACGCCTCTGCCTTTATAACACTAAGCTCTCCACTACGCATGAGCAAGGTAGAGTGAGAATGCAGGACGAAGCTGTCGCCACATATTAATTACGATATTGTTTACCTATGCCTGTCAGGTTCATTGCGCTGTTTTTTTCTAACTTTAGTAAAATGTATAAATTTAGCATGCAAAGATTCGTTTAAAACTCTACACATTAAGGAATTTCATATTATAATTAAATACAAATTAGTAACAGATGTCCATGGCTTAATTGAAAAAATCATTATCCGAAACGCCGCCCCCCCCCCTTTAGTTTGGTTAAACTGAGTTGCACAGTGTTTATTTTTCCCTCCTGGATATTGGTGTAAAAAAATAAAAGAAATTTCTGTCAATGTTTTTTCAGCTAAAAAAGTCATAAAATGAATTAAATTAAATTTTTATAACTTCTAATTTTAATTTAATTGAAATCATACAAAAAATTGAAATTTCTTGTAATATATAAAACAAAAAAAATTATTGATCGAAAAAAATTTGAATGAAACTATCTACTTCGGTATTATCTATAAATGAATGAATTCTGCTTTCTCTAATTTGGAGCTAATTGGGATTAAAGTTTAAGTATCATGATTCCTTTTATTCGTAAAATTTATGCAACATACTTAAAATGTAGTGCATATTTATTAGAAGCAATATGCATAATTTATCAAAACCAAATTACAAGTATATTTCACCTGAATAACTGATAACAAAGACAGTATACGAAATTTCTAGTAAAGTGCAATATTATTTTAAATACAATTAAATATGAAACCGAAAACATCATAATTTTATTTTTTCTGATTATTTTACCCATTTAATTGAATAATTCTTTTATTTTATCTAGAAACTAAGATGCATTTTTGATATTAGATTATATTAAAACCATTAATGATCCCTGGTTTAGTATAGCTATATTAACTATCAGTTCTGAAACTGCAGTTAATATAGCTATACTAAACCATAGAAAGTGGCGATTTAATCTCATAAATTAAGATCTATGGCGTATTGAAAAGGATGACAACAAAACTGGGAACTCCTTTTCCAAACATAAACGTCACTTCCACGTGGGAACTTCACCATGATAGCATATTTTACGTGCGTCGTATTGTCAGTGGAAATGGCACCAATCCTAGAGACTCAGAGGCTTTAGCAGACCAACGCGGTTCTACATAATCCTAAATATAAAAGGTTAAGCAAGATTAAGAATCTTCAAATTCAAAAATGCATCTTTTTCAGTAAGTCAGATGTAAGGTCTCAAACAAGTTTTAATTTAGAATACCTTCAAATAATTTTTGTTCAATTTAGGACATCTCATAATTGTAACGTATATAAGAGTGAATTTTTGTGCTACATGCATATGTATATCAGTTTTTAAAGGTGATATTTTGTTGTTGTATTAAAACAATTTTACTATCATTTAACAATTACTTTTGATATCCATATCTTCTGAACCTTCGTCATTACGTCCTTTGTACTCATTATTTTTATCCAAGCCTTCGAAGAAGAAATTCAACACAGGTTGATAAGCAGCAAACACAAGATTTTGGTACTTTCGATAAAGAGATCTAAAATTGTACTCTACATTTATGGAATAATACGCATTTTGTATAGTTTCAAATGAAAAAGTGCATTATAAAATTTGGTGGAATTTATAAAATCAATAGAAGATAACTGCCTTCAAATTATACATAAGCTATATTCATACAAATGCATTTTAGTTGGTCAAGGCTTGAACAAGACTTGTACACGACTTTAATAATTAATAAAATCAATAATTTAATACGTAGTGTTAAAGCATATGAATAACTATTTCTTTCATCAACCATCGAACTTCATTTTTTTTGCTATAACCACACAATTTCTTTCATTCCCGACAGAGAAAGAAAAAAAATGAGAACCCCTTATAGTTCTCTCTTGTTGATTGTAAGCAATCAATATAAAGTTCACAACATCCAAACATTTTTTTTATTATATCATTCTTCCAAAAAGAAAAAAAACACATTATTTTCCAAACTGCAGTCAACACATCTATTAAGAAGACAAAGAAAGGCTTTTAATGAGAAATGTATGTATTCGACTGACGACCAGTGCCTTAACTAAAGACAGTTTTCTTGCAGACAAACCTGAGACAACTCCCTTAATTACACTGGGACACTGAGTAATGATTCTTTGTCTTCATTAATACTCAAAGACCGTTGCATCTCCAATAGATATTTAATTTAAGGAGAAACTAGCTTTTTTTCAGAAACTTAATTCTTTGACGTACTTCACCTTTCATTTTGTATAACATTGCTTACCCATCTTCTTCCTGTAAATGATAATTTAAAAATATCTATGAGAAGCATTATGAGCTGATTTATATCCATCTGCCGTATTTTTACGATAGAAAATAATTCATAATTAAAAGATAATAATGAATTCGGGTATTTAAAATATATATTGAATAATAGTCCAATTTGTGTGTCATCTTGCGTTTCTCATATTTAAAAGTCGTATTTTTGTTTTAATAATAAGGTAGAGCATCTGATCAGAGTTAGAATAATATATTTTTCGTTCATAACTTTCGTTACTGTAGAGTCATTATTTATATGTGATGCTTTGTTATTTTTATGTTTTTATTTTCATAAATGGTTCATGCACTAATTTGGAAAATAGTACTCATGTTTAAAATTAAATTCCCTACATTCCTTATAATCGTTTGCATAATTTTACATAGAGGATAATTGGAAAGAAGTCGAGCAGTAAAGATAGCTTGTCATTTCTTGCAAAATATACACAAAAAATATTTTTTTATAAAATCTCAATTGATATTTTCTCACTAAAAAATCTGAAATCATTATTTTCAGATTTAAGTTATTCTTTGACAGTAATTACAGGTTTTCCTAGCTACTAATGGCGAAAGGAATGAGTAGAAAGTAATTATATACACTAAGCTGTTTCCAGTTGTTTCCATCTTTTCACATGAAGAATTTGCTTTTGCATTTTACTTAATAGTGTAAGTTCATTTTCGGTAAACTCAAATTTTTTTCTTGTGTTGCGAACGAAAGCCTCTTCAGGACATATTTGAACTAACACCTAAGGCGCTTTGTTGCATTTGAGACATTGTTTGAAGTAAAAATATTGGAAACGATATTGCGTAAATGAAAATTCAGAAGAGAGTAAACATTCAAGTACAAAAACTTCATACAAACATTTTCACTTCGTCAGTTATGAATATTAACCGAAATTAGAAAAAACTCTTTGTTGTGGAGGCTTTTAAAAAAATTAAAAGGAAGGAGAGGAAAAATGCAAACTTTTAACGCTTTCAGATATTTTCCTAGATATTCGATATTTTAAAAAGGACTTTTCTATGAATAAACACATTAGAGAAAAAATGGTAAAATCTGTCATATTCGTTGCGGAAATACACTTTTGATACTTCGTTTTAATATGTTTGGCTGCAAAAATTGACTCATAAAGTAAAGATTAAAACTATAAAAATGCAATATTAAATAAACTTTCTCAAAATTTGTAGTATCATAATGCAATTTTTAGCAGGTAATTTACTAATATGCAGGGTACGCACTAAAGTCCTTCTACCCCACATTAACTTAATAACGGCGACAATTATTGCCACAAACTTGGTGTCTAGGTATAATAAAGTGACCATGCGCTACACGGTGAAATCGGTGACAGTGCCACCTGGCTTCAAACAACGGAGTTAGTGTTCTTATATCGAAAACGGTACGAGACAGGGAAAAAGCCAATCACAAAATTGTAGAGCGTCTTCGATTTAGTACGAAAAGACACCTTGTGCGCATTAATTCGAAGAGTAGAATGCATAAAATGCACATATATTTGTTCGTATTTCCCGAAATTGTAATGTCACAATACATGGACAAAAGGAGAAAATTTTATTTTTTGGGCTGAAAAACGACACCATTATACTTTTCCTGTGGGAATAACTCAAGCAGCAGGTGTATGGACCTTTCGACCAACATTGCAGGACTTTCGATGACCTATTACTTTATGTGCTAGCGGGCCACATGATATGCTAAAAAGCGCGCAAAGTGAAATTCAAACAAGATCCCAAATCTTTGTTGTAGATGACGGAGAGCAGTTTGAACATGAAAAATAAAGGTATCTTGTGAAAAATAGTTGTTTTTTTCTCTTTTTAACCCGTTTTGAGACTTCACGGTTTTGGAAATTGAGAAAAACAAATTTTCATTTTACGCGTTCTGTTCTTCGTATTAATATTAAGTGTCTTTTCTTACTAAGCTCACAGCGCTCTACAAATTTGTAATTGACTGTTTTCTCTTACATGGTACCATTTTCGAGATAGGAACGCTAACTTCGTTGTTTGCCGCGAAGTGGCACTGTAGCTGGTCTCATCGTGCGGCGCATGGTCACTTTACTATACCTAGGCAGCAAGGTTGTGGTAATAGGTGTTGCCGTTTAAGTTATTGTGGGGTAGAAGGACTTTAGTGGACACCCTGTATAAAACTCATGTATGTCAGATATGAAGAAGTACTCAAAGAGCAGATATATAAACAATAAACTTTTTATATTTCATATGATAGGATTGAAATCTAAAACTTTCGTACACTACTAAGTACATGAGAATCAATCAATCTTTGAGACACCCTTTTTATTACGGTTTCAACTGTTATAATATTTTTAACTTAAATCACCTTGAATTTCTTCCATGGAGACAGAATAGCTCACACAACTTCTTGAAAATTCAGAAGGAAAGATTGTGTTTCAGCTAGCTTAAACTTCCTGAAGAATAAGCCGATGCTAAAACCGGAATTTTTGAAATGGAACGGACTGATGGAAAGACGGAACAAATTTGTGTGACATTAGGAATACCTGAAGACGTTTGCTATCATGATATATATTCCTACCAGAACCTGCAAAGCATTCTTTTGCACCTGCTTTGCTTTTAGTGTGGATTATTCTTTCCACATGAATGTTAACATAGTACACGCCATAACTAATACTTCTACACAACTTTTGAAACAAGGCACCAATTTTGAAAAAAATATTAGTTTTTATTAATAATTAAGTACATTTGAAATCTGAAAATTTACAATAATCAAAAATGAATTGCATATTTATTGAAGACAGATTATATACCACCCCAGATAGCATGCACACTAGGGTGGGTCGAAAAACACTTTTTTTCGAAATCGCTATTCTCATAGTGCGGAAAGGGTTCTCTCTGGGTTCAATAAACACGGTGTAAAATATTTTTCTGATTGGATAATACCTTCTGCCCCCGCATCGCATTTGGATTTTGGAAATTTGGGTAAAAATTGGCAATTTTTACTCGGCGTAGGAAATATAATTATTTTTCAGTATTGCTAGTGCGGGAGGGGTTCCCACTGGGTTCAATAAGAAAGGTGTAAAATATTTTTTCGATCGAATAATATCTTCTGTTACCTCATCGCAATTGAAATTTTGTAATTTTTGAAGAAAAGTGCACTTTTTTATGTGTTAGAGAAATAAATCAAACATTAAAAATAAATCGGTACAAACACTGTTTATTGCTGTATTGTATTGTTCAATTGATTGTATTGCCTGAAAATTATTAAATAATCGCTGAGTCACAATATATTAATATAATATTTGTTAAGAATATTGTAACCATAGAATGTTATGACATGCCAATACCAAAAGTTTACTTACACTTAATCAGCAGGAAGAGGCATGAAATCAGCCTTATGGTCGAATTCAGGCATAATTGATCGGGAAAAGTATGTGGATCTAATGAACCCATCTCTATTTTGAAACCCATAAACATTAGCGGATGCTTCTGTCACTAACTTGACACACCTTTCCACTGCCTGTGTGTGACATGGAAAGTGAGCAAATTCCCATTCTGGATTTTTCTTTTCAACTAAACTAAACTAAATGCGGCAGTGGATATATCACGGAGGATTGTTGAGGAAGTAATAGTAATTGATGACCAGTCAATCATTTCCGTATAGTCAGCAGCTTCAAAATTCAGACTCTCTAGAATTAATTATACGTCGTGGAGCAAGTTCCCTTATGTGCGGTCTTTCATCCTTCAACATACACAGGAAGATATTCTCAGGATGAGCAAATTTCGACAAATTACTCCATTAACGACGTCCTTGGGGTCTTGAGATAAATACCTGGATCTAGAAATAGTATTCCACACATGCTTAGCTTCATGCGTTTAGACTTTATATTAAACCGGTTTAGAGTGTAAACTTTCATAACAAACTCAGCGATTTGTTTCAACTTCAAAGAAGGAACTGGAGAACTAACATATAGTCTTAGAACTATGTTCGCTGTTGTCAGCCAGCGTGAATGTGATAATGTACCAGGACTGCATCTAATCAGTTCATCAGAACAATTACCCAATCACACCGCTTGAGATATTTCTAGTAAGTAAATTTGATCGTTGCTTAAGTCACTTCTATCAGTTATTGGTAACTCGCCGTCAATAATTTCGAATATTGTCACTGGTAAAGTTTCAGATGTAAGAAGCGTCTTCCCAATATTACCAGAATATGATTTTGGACAATTTGCTGGCCCCTCCAACGTTTCAAATGGATGCCTCAGAGTTAGTTCATTAAAATGCAGGAGACATATTACCCACTGCAGAGGTTTACCAAGTTTCAATTCCAAACGCCGAATTACACCGGATTTCCATCCGGTATTAACAAGTGTGCCGTCACAGCCAATTGCCAGAAGCTGAGAAAGATCTCTTGTGATCCCTTCAAAGTATCCGATAAAAGTGGCGGAAATCTATTTTGCGGTGCCAAATGATGAACTCAAATGAGTAATGTAACGTGACCGGGTACTTCAATAAGAGATAAATGTTCCTGTTTTGCTTTTATCGTGTATCTTTTAGTATCTACTCTCTCCTCTATCAATGTAGAATCTTTACGACCATCGAAATACAGCCCCTTCAACGGTAATGTCTGAGCTTCACTTAAAGCTTAAAATTTTAAATCCCTTCCAACTTTAGCCTTTTCCCTTCGCAGCTTGTTTCTGTCAACCACCAAAACTGAGTGGTTGCTAGTTATGAGACCAACATAGTGAAGAACACTTGAAGCAATTGCAGCCACAGCCCGTTCCGAGGTTCCAAACCTGTTGCCAACCACAGCAGTTGAAAGGAGGCCAGGTTTAATTTGTGATGATTTAGATAAAAACGGAGTTAAATGTTTGTACTTAGGATCAGTAAGAGAGATTAAACGGTTCGATGTCGATAGTTTGTAAGTGTCCAGATTTAAATCTACTTCAGATATATCTGAAGAACAATCCGTTTCTTCATCTTCATAATCTGCACACCCTGCGTTAGGCGTTGCTTATATATGGTTTAAATATAAATTATGAGCCTTTCTATCAGTATTATCAGCAATATTCGGAAGTCGCTTTGTTTCATTAATGTCAAGCGAGCCGATGTAAAGAAGTCGCGTTTTCCGTTGATCTTTCAAGAAATTATGCTCATTTCGAGGTAATTTTTTAGTACGTTCGCAGTTGCAATCTTCAAAATTAATTCATTTGCAGACCGCAATGTCAAATAACTGTGTGCATGCTTCTTGTCGAAATGCTTTAATCTTTGTTTGGAAAGCCTTACTGGTATTATCTCTTTTGTGAGACTTCTTAAAATTGGTATATTTTCCATGGTAGGTTTGGATCATTTGCAGTACTCGAGAATGGTTCACAATGACAATGCATGCTTTTGCCCATACAGACTCAATTTTAGTTGCAACACTTTCCGCAATTCTCGAGAAACTGGGTTCTTTGTTCCCAGTTTTGAGTTCAAGATTTAATCTCTCAAAGAAGCAGCAACGCAGCATATCTTTGTATGTAGGAAGATTTATTTGAGATATGCCTTCGGTGCTTCCAAATATTGGACATTTAAATTTGTTCCTCGTACTGATTTTTGATGTTGTTACAGAATAACCTAAATATTACAAGTAGAATATATATGGTTACTCACTGTAGCAGCAATCTGCAAAAGAAATATATTAAATATCAAATGTGGCGTTGTGACGCCTGAAGTGGCCGTTGAAAGATTCCGAGTTACCCAAGAATGATACCA
>BGPR01015243.1:0-37174 GCA_013235015.1 Araneus ventricosus
GTACAGTTGAATTGCATATGATTGATTCAAAAGCTAATAAATTCGATATAGCCGCTTTTTTATTCTTTCGAATACCCTTTATTTAAATAATTTCGTACTATATCTCTTTAGCTTTACTAATAGAATAACTAATTTTAGAAGAAACTCCTTTTTATAAAACAAAATAAACAACATAATATAAGCAAAGAAATATGCGTTCACTCTTGAAATTTAAAGCACTTATCCATAAGCAGAAAAAGAGAGGTGATATTAAATTGTTCTTAAATAGACAGTTCATAAGGTTACAAAACAATTACACCGATTACAAATTGCAATCCTCGCTATCCTGCTATAGCCTTGTAAACAACGATAGGAAGAAAAAAATTTAAACACAATGCAGAAAGAAGCTTCAAGTTTTGTTTGCGTACGCAAGAATTGCCCTATGTGACTTCCCTTGATCATACCAGCAATATCTAAGCTGGGGGCTATTTCATTACCGAGAGAAAGACCTCATCAAATTATTCAATGTTGTACGCCAGTGGTGATCAAACTATTTTCATTTCCAATCCCCTCACTTTGTAAAAAATTTTTTCACGATCCTTTTCGATCACGTTTCTTGAAGAAAAGCCTTATTTTTTTTATTGTAATATAAATTTCCTTGATTTTAGTGACCCACAGAATTTTTCTCGTGACTAACAGTGGGGTCGGTTTCCACACCATTGTTGTACGCGAAGGAGGCACTAAGACAGACCTTACGATATACCAAAATGAAATGAAGACACAAGAAGTAATTTCAGAACATTTAGATAGCCACATGAAGAAATTGCGTGTGGCTATCGAATGCGCATGAATGACAGCGAACATGCTTCAAAGGTCTGATGTGATATGGACTATCGCTTGGATATTGCCGGTATGATTAAGGAAAGACACGTAGTGCAATTATTACGTACGCAAACAAAATTTGATCTTCCTTCTGTATTGTGTTTTGATTTTACTTCCTATCTTTGTTTACAAAGAAATTATAGCCATTTGTAATCGGTGCAATTGGTTTGAATAACCCTATTTTACTTCTTTTCAGCCAAAATTAAATTACGAAAAAAACTTTACTTCCTTAAATAATTTTCTTATATTCTTTATTCTTCTTCAATTCTTTATTCTAGTCTTCAGACAGTTGTCGTGTTTTGTATGCATTTGAACAAGATTTTATCACGGTCATTTGAACATGAAATGTATTGTGCACGAGAGGAAAGGACCATGCAGCAACCTAAAATCAAGTAACAGCGATTACGACGAAAATACGAAAAGGAGGAATCGTAAATAATGGCAGAAGTTACTATCCACTTGTTTCTCTGTATTTGGATTTTTAAATTTATACATTTTATAATTTTGAAAACTCGCCATTTTTAAATAAATACAGAATCTAATTCAATGAATTTTAAATCAGGTATATCACAATGACTTGAGATAATTTTTTTTATATAAATGTCGTGTGTTAGAATGCGGAAATAAGAAAGGTGTTTGTCATTCTATATTTCGCATACGTGAATACAAAAAAGTAGAAAATAAATATGTAGTACGTATGTATAAATATGTATGAAGAATAAAAGAAAAAAGAAAGAAAAAGATTACAAAATTTTTCTGAGTTTTACTTGTTTCAAATGCACATTGATAACGTATTCACTTCCGGATGGTATGAGAATATGTGCCGAAACTACTGTCTGCGGACCAATAAGAAGACCAGCTTTCAGCTGCGTTGGCTTTGCTGAAAATGAGATACCCCTATTAGTACAAGATATTGTACGATATCTCCACGATGTTGTCCGATATTCTGAATGCCGTACAATATCTTGAAGATAACCTAGCAATATTGGAGAGTGTTCTGTGCTATTAGGGACGCTTTTTGAAAGTGATTGTAACAGGGGATAAATCGTAGGTTTATGGTTATGATTCAAGGAGATCGAGCTGAGTTGGCAACTCAGATTTCTCTGCCATAACAAAAGCGCCGACAACACAGTGCATACATTTTTTAAACCTCTACTGTGCAGATGTGATGGTATCTGCAACCTTGCAACATCTGTCGCATGCGTTATAGGGTTCAAAGTCAATATCTACCGAGCGTATTGACTCTCAGGGATTTATCTTTGAGGGTGGGCACCTGTCCTGATACTTTTTCATCCCCCTTCGTAAATATGTTGCCCAAAACTACTGGTACATTCAATCTTCGTTACAACAAATTGTGCACGAAACATATTTCATTAACAATAATGGTTATGGTAGTGCATTAGCAAATGCATAAAAAAAGGTTATAGAACTTTTTCTCCCCAAGATTGTAGCACTGATCCGATTTACTGCAAGTAGAGCTTCTTTTGAGTTACCCTTTTTCTCCTCTGCTGGGTTAGCTTACATAACAAAACTCAATTTGGCAAAAAATATCTGCAATTTAAATCAGACTCAACAATACCAATAAATCTGAATATAATAGAAAACCAATTTTCCTATTATTATCTTTTTACGATTAGTAATACGTATTGTTATTTTTTCAGACAATACTCCAATCTTTAAAATAGGAGCTCTCTAAACTGATAGAAAACATTATGGAAAAAGGACAGTTATAAAGTTTTAAATTGTAATGAGACTTGCCTTTCAGTAAAATTAATGTTCTGCGAATAAAGACCTTTGAGTTCACGGACTTCGTTTTAAACCCGTGCACATGATTTTTATACGAAAGGAATAGAAAGAAAATAAGGGAAGGGGGAATTGATATTTTAACTTATTTTTATCATTCTAGACTAGAAAATGATCATATTAAAATGCAAATAAATAAATAAAATAAAACCATTTTTGAAGGTTATAACTAAAAACTAAAAACGTTGTTAAAACTAACGATATGAAATAGTTTTGATAAATTTTCATCAAGATGCATTTTTTAATTAATAAAATATCAAAAGAAAACTTATTCAATGCTGTAATGTTGCTTAGAAAAATGATAAATTATTATGGCAATATAAAGTTTGAAAGGAAGAAGAAATTAATTAAATGCATGCAATCAAACCAAAATTACAAAAAGATTTACAATTCCAGTATTAAAACCGTCTGACAGAATACACCTATCTAGTTCGTTATGGTATCGAGTTGCTGTGTTTTCACAGGAACACGGAAGGACTTCCTATTGACGGATTAAGTTTAAAAATTTATAGAAATCTGCAATTTTGGTGTTAATACAGCATACAAGATTTCTTCTTTTTATCTCGTATCGTTTTCGAACTATCGTGTTCACAAACATAATTTTAAAAATATTTTATTCGCACTCTTGAAGGTCTAAAACGTGGAGATTCTTCAAAATCTGGAGGGTGACTTTTTTCACGATTGCATTACTTTCGCTTTTTCTACTTCGTGCACGAGAAATAAAAGCAAATATAGTAATTATGTCATGATAGTACTTGAAAGCTAATTAATATACGGTTGCTTCTTGAAAAAATGTAATAAATTTCTTGAAAATTCCACAGCTAATTTCTTTGCACAATAATTTGAAATTCTAGTTATTGTGACAAGTAAATAATTATAATAATTAAATTTTTGGGGTTTTATCACAAAGAAGTTATAATCTGCATGGAATGAAAGATTTAAGTTATTTGTGTTTGTCTTGAAGCTGCCGTATGTTTCAAATTTTAACAAAGTTAAAATGAAGAAGTACTTTCGGAAAATATTTGAAAACATTGTGTATGGAATTACATATGTAGTAACATTTTAAGTTATTAAAAGTTAACCACGTTATTATTTTCAAAAACTCTAGCCGAAAGTTTGATTTAAATAAAATCATTGAGGACCAAATTCCAAATTTCCATGCATTTTTAATCTAATCACATGATAATTTAAAATACTGTTTGGTAAATGAGCATTTATTATGAAAAAAAATACAGATTATATAAAATACTGACGATATTTTAAATGCTATTTTTGAGGGTGAAAAAGGACGGTGAGAAACTTTCACTTCCTTCTAATGGTTGCATTGAAATTTCAGTTGCATTACAAGTACTTAAAATTTTGAGTGAAAACGTTAATTAGGAAGAACGGATGCGATGCTACAATATTAAACTGCATACTATATTTACAGCATTCTATCTGTGTGAAGAAAATCTTGTGATAAAGCCATAATGAACAGTGGTAATGAATTTAATTATTTTATAAAAATAAACAAATGACACTTACCCTATAAAATATAAATAAATAAAATGATTTAGTTAATTAATCTTTCTAGATGAAGATGCATCCAATGTGAAACAGAAATTCTTCAAAATTCAGTCATCTGTTTGGGAGAGAGGAAAAGTGTGAAATCCCGAAGAAGAGTTTTTCTGCTCATCTTCTGTATCAGTTGGAAGGATGCAGAAATCACTTCTAGAAAGTTATCGTCACGGACCGGTGTTACGTCACGCTCATCACGTGGTTCGATTCATCAGGAGACCTTGAAAAATCGGCACAAATCACGCGGACACTGACCATGAATGCGAATTGAATGAGTTCTGGTTTGGTAAAAGGTTATAATTGCAGCTTCTGTCACAAAAATATCATTTATATGTTCTTTCTGTACTAGAAATAAACAAAAAGTAGTTTTTACTAACGACGATCTTTCATTGCATCATTCATAAAATTATGGCAATTTTTTGTCTGCTACTATGGGATGTTGATCGCTTGTACTATAAAGTTAAGGTGAACTTTTGAATGATTGTCATGGTCGATTAAGTATCATGACTTAAAGAGCACGTCATACTTATTTAAGGAAATATTTAAAATTATGATTATAATTTCAGATTTTTGATATTTATTAAAGCATAACAAATATTGCCTCGCCTTAAACAGTGAATAATTTAATAAAATGAAACTTCTGTAATAATATATGAAAACTTTAATATAGTATTATAACGCTGCAGCTATAATATAATAATAATAAAATTATTAAAATATTTCAAAATAATACTATTATAAACGGCGGCGCAGTACCTCACGCTCCCTTTTCTCACAAAAATCAAAGATCTACTCTTCCCGTAGTCTTTTATGAGTATTCACAAAATTACAATCAAATTTCTCAAATATTTTAATGGTCGCCATTGACTCGCCAAACATTGAAACCAATCAAACGGAATCAATCATCTTGAAACGGAATGAAAAACAAAAATCCTTGCACGTATCATCTTTTATAACGATCTCAAGGAACATTCCTGCCAAATTCAAAGAAAATCGAACAGTGCGTTAGTTCGTGACTGCACAGCAAACAAATTTACAGACGAAATGCGGAATGGTTCAGTTAAAACAGGACCTCGCTTCGATGGGTTAATTATTTTAAAGATTTATGCAAAAAATCAGAGTTCGTCCATGCGGATGTCATAACTGAAAAGAAGTTAGGTGGGTGAAATTTGGTATATAATTTTATCACTAGACTTGTAGATCTGTGCCAAATTTTGCACCAGCTCTCTCAAATGGTTGACTGCCTGCAATTCTGTCAATTGGTGTGTATTCAAACACAATTACTCAGGAACGGAAGATGCTAGATGTATGAAATTTTTTATGTAGTTTGGATGCTAAAAGAGCAGTACTGTGTCAGATTTTGCATTGAGTTGGAATTACGACGTCCCAAAGGTACACTAGATTTTATTCATTTCACGAGGAGTCTTAAAGGAACGTAATGGGGTGAGTATACAGGAATTTTGTGGGGAGGGAAAATTCCTGTTGGTTAAAAAATATTTGATGGAATATCATATAGGCCTTTTAAGGCCCTTTTTCATGTAAACGTTACAACAACTCAACGAATACTTTATAAATCGGAGGGAATTGTGAAAAAGATATTCTAAAAATGCCTACCAGCTAATCAAATTAATTGTGAATGATTCGCAATAATCATTAAGTCATTAAAAATATAAGCAATAGATTTTAATCAATTTCTACTGTTTAGTTTTAGTTACACTTTCTGTATGGTCAGAAAAGGACCAGAGTTCTTTAGAATTCCATTTCATTTAATTGCAAACGATTATTACATGAAAAATCTAAAAAAAGACTAAAACCAACTACAGTCAATTTATAATAACAAGACGTTTTTTAAAAATTAAAATGCGTATTCTCATATTGGAAACGTATTTAAAGACCGACATAAGTAAAGCTAGATCTTTCTGTAACATGCATATAATAATATACTTCTTTGAAGTTTTACATCTGAAGAAAAGAATTTCAGTGCATTGTGAAAAAGGATTGTGTAAACTGAAATTGGAAATTCTTACGCAAGATATATTTGATGAGAGTAATCTTTTTTTTTTTTTATCGAAGAAAGGAAATTTAACATTAATTTAAATATGGATTTCTCAGATTTTTTTTTATTTCAGTTGATCTATTTTTCATATAATTGGATGTGCTGCATAGTGATAGGTTGTGGAAAGCAGTTCTCTGTTCATTATCGAGTTTCTTCTTTATTTCTTGTGCAACAGCATATACAATCACTGCCGAAAATATGAGCCTTCAATTTAAAAGTTTTTTGTTTGCTTTTCCGTTTATATTTCCGTTGAGGGAAACATTTTATCGTGATATTTAAAGTGAAACTTTTATATTGAGATTCAGAAAGAAGTAAGAATTAGCTGTGATGGAAAGTGAAACATTTATTTAGAGTAGAAAGAAAAGCAATAAGTAATAGAGAGGTGAAATTGATATCCTTAGGTGCATGAGTACTTAAAAGACGGAAAATATTTAAATATAGAAAATATTTAATCATATTCAAAAATAAATAATTCCGAACAATTTGGGTATTTTAAATAAATATAAATTTGCATTTTTAAAAAATATGTATTTAAAAATTTCTTTTACCAATGTATGACAAAATTTTTTAAATGTTATTTTCCTTTTTAAATAATGAAGTGTTCAACACCTTTATTAGAACCATCAAAAGATTCTGAAATATTTAAACTTTATGATTGATGTTTAAAATTTATTTTCAGGAAAAAAAGCACTTCATAATTATGCATCGTTTGCACAATTAGTCATTGGTAATAAAATCTTGCAGAAAAACCATATTAGATTTACTCAATGTAACACTGTCTAATCCATTTCATACGCTGACCCAATCAACCTTTCAGGACCCTATCTGTCATTACATTTAACTTATAGTTAACTACATAAAAGAGCGTCTTAAAGAGAAATTAATTAACCATGTTGATTAATTGGTTAAAATCAGTTTCCCGATTTGAATAAACTTGCCCCCTTGAGCTATTTTCATCAATATTAGTTTTGGGAAGATACGATAATAAATACTCGAATTAAAGAAGTGCCTCATTTTTTGCTGATGTGTACGTTTTTCTATCTAAATACCACTTTGCTTTCACGCAAACATCATTAAAGCAGATTTTGAAATGATTAAATCTGAAGTATTATTCGGGAAAATGGCAACATGATTCAAGTCTAAAACGCTAGAGAATAAAATTATAAATATCAAAAATTTTGGTATGAATAAATTTATACGAAAGTTATTACCAAAGTTACGATGTTTTCAATGAATATCTTTAACTTTGTCTTTATCAAAATAATTTTTCATTTAAAATATTTATAAATAATTACCTACAAAAAAAGAAAAAAAATCTGAAGTACAAAAGAGCGTCTTTATAAGATGATAACTGCAACTGTAGTGTAACGACAGAGTGCACAGAAGCAGACATTTTTCACATAAGAAAGTATGAGCACGAGTGATACGTGTAATACTCTCACAAGAACTACATGCTCTGAATCGTAAATATATATAAAGAAAACTACAAGCACACTACTGAACTTACAGGATAGAGCGCACGTGTATCTTAGAAAAAGAAAGTCAGCGATTTCATACTAAAATTTTGAAATTGATTATGCACGTGTCTTCTGAATGACTATACATTATCTTAATGTTTTCGGAAATTAATTATCAATTAATTGATTAATTTAATTATATTCTTATTAAATACGACTGGCACAATCTGGTAATGGGAGGTTCGTTACACGCGTTAGAATCTACGATACTTTTTTGAAATGTTTAGAAATCAATCCATCTTTGGTCATATTTACCAGAACTGTGATCACCTGAATACCAGTTGTTTCTTAATTTACTAAACGCTTTGAATGCCTAGCACTTCATTACCGATGATAATATAAATAACTTTTTATGTTGATTTTGAAAATAATGATAGGAACTAAGAAGTTGCCTGAAAGTTATCAAAAATTAAAAACATACCATTTAAATTGCCTTCCTTTTACGATGAAATAATGAAGTTATTTATTTATATTTTCCCCCTATCCAGTATATTACCATAGTATTCCTCAATATTAAGTCTTATTTGCTTTACTCTATCAAATAGAAGCCAAGAGAATAAAGCACCAAATTCAGAAAGGAAATAGCATGAAATTTATCTAAAAAGATTTCACTTCTTTTTCAGTTTTTTAGATTTTTCACCTTTCTAATTGATCATCGTATCCTTTTTACAATGTGTTCGTCACCTCTTTTAAATAATGAGATTTATAATTTCTATCTTTCTTTTTTTTCCGAATGTTTTAGAGGACATTATCTTTAGAAAAAAACCTAAAATGAATTAGTTTTCGTGCACAAAAAATCAAATCATTAATCAACATCTAGAATTTCATCATAACTTTAAATGTTATTCAAAATTATTATAATTCTAGAACTTATAAATCCTGGGAATGATTAGTTTATAAAACATATTAAAAATACAAATCCCAAAGATAGATATCAACTGCTTAGTTTATCATGATCAAGATATGTATCAAAGAGAAAGTTCTAGATGATAGTTATAGGCATAAGTTGAAACGTGTAGACGTTTTTGATTTACGGATATTCAAATGATGAAAATCTTAACTGCTTTATAAAATATTCGAAAAAAGTACGTTTGAAAAGAACTTTTTTAACACTCTAACAGCAAATAGTTTAAAATAAATAATATTGTGGGAAACCATTAAATAAAAAATATGAATTTATATCCTAAGATCCTATATTTATTTGCGCTAAAAAGCAAAATTAGAGTATAGACAACAACGGTGATTTATTGGCATTAAAAGATTGTTGAATACATAATGAATATTATTAGGCAAGAATTTTTTAAGTATTACTATATAGCAGAATAATATACATTACAGGCAAGTTTAATTGATTGGCGAGTGATATGTGTCATAAATCCCTTCGTTTATTATTTCCTGTTTGTCTTAAAATTTTCAATATCAAAAAAGAAAAAAATATCCATAGTTACCTATAGAATGCTGAAAGACATTCCTAAGAAGTGCAAAAAATGCATTCCTTTTTATGATAAATGCTATGGTGTAGAAGTATACCGAGAGGTAAATTTATCAGAGAAGACTGTAATGAAGCAATTTCTATGTTATAAAACTTTTGTTCCCCACGGTCTCGTTGTAAGAAACTACTGAAGCAGAATAAATGAAGATGACATGATATTTTTTCTGCTGACGTTAATGACATACACGACTCATTCAAATGTTTTTAAATCAGCTTAAAAGGGCTTGTAGTATCCAATAATGAAGTATTTTGAAAATAGTAAAACTAATGGTAATGAACAAGTATTAAAAATTATTTCGATTTTAAAATGAACCAAGAAATACTTATAAATTTATTATTTTTTCTGCAAAATTGGTTGGTCAAGCTGGATTTATGCTGTACATGGTTAATTCAAATCTTTTTTTACCTATAAAACTTGAAGCTGCAGTAGCCAACTCACTATATATTTTGAAAGTAGTAGACTTAATGATATTATACACATATTAAAAGCGATTTCATTTTAAAAGTGTACCTAAATGTTCAGTTTTTGCCCATAATTGTTTGGCCAAACTGGAATCTAATTCCAAATAATAAGCTGTAATTCCAACTTCTATGAAACAAAAATGAGAAAAAGTATTCTAATTCATGTCTGCACTAGCAGTTAATTCAGAGGAATCCATTCAAGTCAAGTCGGGTAAAAAAGGATGTATTAATTCCAGACAGGATGAAAATCTGAGCAAGATATATTGAATTAATGCGATATAGAAAGATACCCAATAGCGAATTGAAACGACTGAAATAGAAAGGAAGATAATTTAAAGCAGGAAATTTTCAGTCACTAAAAGCTTAGACACAAATTCAATGCTCAACTATTAATTTATGTGTGACTGTGTGCTATAAAATATATCAACTGACTAACGTAACTTATAATGCTTATTTAGGTTTAGGAAATGCAAGATAATTTCTTAAATAAAAATGACATTTTTATTAAGAAGCTTAAGTTAAATGGAAAAAACGCAGATTAAACTTTTTGCGAAAATTACATGGATATAGAGTATTTGTGGAAAACGTTATTCTTTCAGTGGAAATTGGAAAACAATCTTTATGCAGACGACAAAGAAAATAATAAAATAATGAAGACAACTAAAATTAATGAAAACAGCAGCTGATTTATTTATAAAATTTTAGAATTATTATTTGCCTGCGCGATCAACGATTTTGGAAATGAATTTTAAAATATTTATTTTCATTTATTTATTAATTTATTTTTTACTTTTGGTCCTTAAATAGACGAAATAATCCACGGAATGACATTAACAAAGCAAGAAATGTTTGCTGATAATAATTTAAATCAGTATTGGTACGTGGAATTTCTGATTGCAGAAAAGAATTGAAGTAAAAATGATTCTGTTGCTTACACTTTTTACTTTCTCGTATACAAAGAGAAAGTATTGTAATCTTCAAAAAATTCCAACTCGAGATTTTGACGAATCTCCACGTTTTAGACCTCCCTGAGTCCGAAAAACACAATTTTAGATACATGTCTGTCTGTCTGTGAACACGATAACTCGAAAACTATTAGAGCTACGAGGATGAAATTTGGCATATGGTCTTTAAACATAATTTGTAGGTTTTTATCAAATTTTGGACAAAATCCGTCAACGGGAAGTCTGTCTATCGGTATGTCAGCGGTCATGTGAACGCTATAACTCAAAAACTTGAATAGCTAGATGGATAAAATTTGGTACACAGTTTTATCGTCATGACTGTAGGTCCGTATAAAATTTTGGACCAAATCCGTCAAAAAGAGGCGTTCAAATTGCATATTAACTTTCTTTTAATCCGATTCTCATGCGCATGCGTACTAGTAGCAATCTTTTATTGTTGTAAATTTTATTTACAGCAATAAATAATGTTTTCAAACATGAATTGTAACAATTTTTTTATTGTTGTAATTAAAATTCAAACCGATCTCATTATTTCAGCAAATCTTTTATTTACGCGCTTTTGCAATTGTTACGGTTGTGGTAGTATAAATTGTTTTCTTGGGAATTCAATTCCAAAGCAGAATTTTCGCTTTAGTATTCATTGCATTGTCTATTTTATCGCACTGCTTCAAAGTAACATTTTTTTGAAACGTGGCAACAGGTATTTGATTTCAGGTTTGTTTGTTTGTTTCACTTTCTCGTATACGAAGTATACAAAGAGAAAGTATTGTAATCGTCAAAAAAATTCGAATTCGAGATTTTGACGAATGTCCACTTAGAAAGTATACGAGAAAGTTTAGGGGAGACCACTCCCGCTGGTTCATTGTTGCAAATTTCAAGATTCCAATCGACAGTATTTGGATGAAATTAGCGGCTTACACTAATTATTAAAGCAATTTTATTGTAGAAAAGAAGGCCTTGAAGATTAAATTTCAGTTCTCGTCTTCTCCAGTTTCTATAGGTTAAAATGTAGTTACGCAGTTTCCAAAAATTAAATTTGTTTGTTAACTTCGCATTTTATCCATGCATAAATTCTGTACTTACTTGCTATGCTAAACCAAACGAGCGAAATTCGCTCCTTTCCGTACTTGAAAGTGCATCGTCCTTTTGGAGCGTTTTACAATCCTTCCGCGGAGCGAAATGTTCGGAGCGAATTTCGCTCCTTTTTGTATTGAACGATTTCGCTCCTTTTCCATTAGTTTTTAATATTAAAAGGAGCGTGTTAAAAGAAATGCTCCTTTTTGAGCAATATTTTAAGCAATGATTTCGCTCTTTGTTGATCAATTTTTAATGTTAAAGGGAGCGTTTGAGAAGAAACGCTCTTTTTTGTTAATGTTTTCATTACTCATTTCGATCATTTTTTATTAATTTGTAACTTTATTTAGAGCGTTGAAAAGAAAAACGCTCTTTTTTGGAAATGTTTTTATTGATTTCGCTTCTTTTTGATCAGTTTGTAAACTTATTCAGAGCGTTTAAAAAAAAAACGCTTTTTTAAAATGCTTTTAATATTGATTAATTAATTATTCAACATTTCTGGGCGTTTAAAGGAAAACATTTTTTAAAGCAATATTGAGACCAGTGATTTAGTACCTTATAAAGAGCATTATGAATAAATATGCCCCTTGAGGTAGTAAAATGCCGCTTATTATTTTATCCTTATAAATCTTTTTAACCAACATAAACGGTCTCTTACCCTAGTTTCATCACTTCTGCTATTTTAAAAACTAGTAAGAAACAATTTGGGGGGGGGGTGCTTCTTTTAATACCTGCATTATTCTGCACAGTACAACAAATTTCTATAATGGAAACAATTGTAAACTATATAGCACGGTTTATAATAAATAATTTTTTAATAACCCAGCTAAAAAAATCTGCAGGATTTTTTTTTTGAGGTTTTCTTAAAGTTTTCTGCCGATTTTTTGAAGACAAAAAATCTGCAGTTTTTCTTCAATTTAATCTGCAGAAAATTTTCTTATATTTTTCTCTTAAATTTTCTTCAGATTTTTTGAAGGCAAAAGAAATCTGCATTTTTTCTTCAATTTAAAAGGCATAAATTTTTTTATTATTTTTCTCTAAATATTCTGCAGATTTTTGTAAGACAGCAAAAAAACTGTATTTTTTCTTCAATGTAATCTGCAAAAAAATTTCTTATTATGTTTTCCTCTAAATATTCTGCAGATTTTTTGAATACAGAAAAAAACTGCATTTTTTCTTCAATTTAATTTAATAAAATATGCAAAAAATTCTTTTTATTTTTTCTTTAAATATCCTGTAGATTTTTTAAGAATTTGCATTTTGTCTTCAATTCAATTTGCAGTTATTTAGCAATTTTCACAAAATCATTAAACTTGACCAATATCTGTTTTTTTTGAAGATTTAACTGCATTATCTAAATCTGCATTTCTCTAAATACATATTTTTCACCATATTCTCTAATATTGCAGCTTTATTTTCCATTTATCCTTTAACAACATCTAAAGAACACCAGTTATTTGCATGAATTTTTACTTATTCTTTTACAAATTATAATTTTTAGAAAATTTTAATTATAAGGCTTTTGAGTTTGCACTGACTAGTAAAGTCTTGACAGACCGAGTCAGCTTAAAATATATAATACAGGGGAGGTGGCTACAGAAACTGTAAAAAAATTTCCCCGATTAAAGGCTACTAATTATATTAGTTTCCTGGCTTTCTCCCAACTCATAATCACTGTATGTGTACAATATACATTAAAAACACTTTTACCAGTTATTTAAAATGAAAAAAAATATTTTTATGAAATTTAATTTTTAAAAAATGGAATGAATATCCTAAAAAATCTATTGAAACATATCACATTTTTCATATGTAAAAGAATACTGGAAATTTTAACAAAATACTTCGATTCTAAAACTGCATAAGAATTCTAAGAAACATTTACTCTTTGTAACATATTACTCTTTGCAACACAAGTTAAGTTATATTAACAGTAAAGGTTATAATGATCTTTGCTCAAAACTTCAATAACTAATTAGTGCTCTTTGCATGAGTACCAGAATAAGATGTTGGAGCATAAATGTAAAAATAGTATAATTATACGTACCTAATAATATATATTTTTGCAAAGATTTAAACAAGAGAAACTGCCAAAATATTACTTCAAATCTTTATTCTTTAACAAATCATAAGAAATTAATTGCTCTAATAAAAAACTTATGCTTTTATAAATAAATATAAGTTTTTTTATTCCATTTATTATTACAAATAATACTGCACATAAGATACTAATTTATAAATAATAACTCAAGTAACAAATAACAGCAACACAGTATTTTTATACTTTTATTACAACATAAAAATACATTTTTACATAAATTCACTGTAGTACAGTCAACTATTACATTTCCTACAATAACAACCAAGATGAAAAATCTGAAAAAAACTTACTGAAAAAGAATCGAACTGATGATAAATTACAGAATAAAAACTTATTATAATGAGTACCCAATTGAGAAATCAGAACTGCACATGGGTTAAAAGCTTAAAATAAATTTGAAGAGAAAGAATATACTTAAATGTGTTACAATTAAATTTAAAATTATACTATATTTACATGGAAGCAAAATGTAACCAACTAGAGTGTATAAATGTTATTGGTGTAAAGGCAGTTTTAAATACTGGTAAAACATAAATAAGTAAAAAAGATGTTACTTAAAACTTCTCTTGATTACACACCTTAAGCAAAAAATATTACATATTTATCTGCAAATTTTATACCTAAAATTAACAAAGTGTCTGAATTTTTAACTACTATATTTATACTCAATTGCACAAATCATTAGAAAATTACCTTTAAAAAAATGAAAACTTATAATGTTGTTTATTTAAATCACACACATAAAAAAAACTGATTCCTAATATTTTGCATACAATTTTCCATTTGTAAAATTCTAACAATTCACTTAACATTCCACTATTTTGAACCAATAAGGTGCATTTTCTACATAGAATATTCCTACCTGTTATACAAATTTCAGCTGTACTCCTCCGAAAACAAATTCAGTTATTTACAATGAACAAAATGCAAATAAACACTTATAAAAGTCTACTCCCCAAAAAAAAAAAAAACTCATTTTGGTAATCTCAAATAAATTATAAAAGATAGCCATTTCCTGTGTATTTTTCTTTCTGTTAGACTCATGCAAAAACAAATTTTCCAATAATAAAAGCTCATTTTTTTTCTTTTTCATTTTTATTACATGGCAATTGTGCATTTTAGACTCTTTTCCAAAAGCACAATCTTCAATTATTTATAAATAAAACTGATGCTTCTGTATAAAATACCTACAGTTATATTTTGGTAAAATCCATATAAATATATCACACATAAAATTCTCACTTACAATTAAATATAACATTTCTATTTCTAATCAGATAGGTTTTCATAAACAACCATTACTGACTTGTAAACATATAAGTTAGTATTATTTTTTTAGCACACTAGTATTTCCCTGGATTGCATAATGAAGCCTTTGATCTCCTGAAACCTGCAAAATAAATTATTTAATTAACGAAAAATTTCTGCAACATAATGAAGGACATCGCTCAAACAGATTTTTTTAACAATTTGTTTTGTTTCCATGTAAACAATTAAAGTTAAAAATTTGCTGTAAATGTCTTTAACAAACTAGTGGTTAAATTATTCTTACATACAGAATAGTAAAAAAGGGTTTTGAACGAACTTTTGGAAAAAATTATGGAATTCTGTTTTGTAACATACTCCCCATACCATTCTATTATAATTGTTTTCATTTTTAACATGAGACACACATCCATTTGTTTCGCACACATATTAGCAAATTTTTATACAATATTTAACTTTTTGTTTTGAAGTAGTAGTTTTGAAGTTTAAAAAAAATCTATGCTTTTGCAAACTACGTTTATTCCTGTCCCCATTTCTTGTTTCATATTTTAGCAAAAAATATATACTGCATAAAAATGATTTATTTTTACTTAAAATTCATTAAAATGTCTGTTACAAATATAATATTAGTGTGGCCAAAACTGGTGAAAATTGGGTTAATTTATTTAAAAATTCATAACTCTAAATCTAAAATATTCTTCAGAAAAATTTTATAACTAGCAGAAAGCCAATAGAATTTGCTAAAGAATAGTATAAGTATGATTTAATATGCTTTAAACAGACATCCACTGAGAAACTTCCATTTCAAATTTTCTCTTAAGGTGGCCAAAGCTGGAACATCCATCCTATATCATAGGACCTCTGTAAACCTTAGACAAAAGCAAAGGCATAGCAATTAAACTATGAAGTATGATCTCAATTAGTAATCTTCCAAATGTAATTAAAAATAACTTATATAAAAGCTACAGTAAGATTCTTTAGTTAGTAACCAAGCAATGGCATGTAAAATTTTAAACTAAAGCAAAAGTTAACTCTTTATGAATGAGAGAAATAAAAATATTCATAAAACATTGTGTATAATTTTTTAGTATAAGTTGCAAAGCATTTGCAGCTATATTAAATAGATGGATTTTCCTAAACATATACTTTTTAATTAGTTCACACAGACGCAGTTATATTTCTATGAAAAAACCATTATATTTAGTAAAGATGTATTATGTAACTTTCTAAAGCAAATTCATTACTATTCTACAATGAAAAAAAATCAATTTTATTTATTCAGTCTTACCATCTGCTTCTTCAGAGAATCTATCTGCCACAACTTTTTGGCATTTCAGAAGAGGATATCCAGGTATTTTACAGATGTCGGAGTCGATTAAAAGACAACCTAAAATCAAAAATTAAAAAAAATTAAATTTCTTAAAAGATAAAAAGATATTTACCCTACAGCACTGAGTTCAGCATGTAGAGTACATTCATATAGGGAAGTATGAAGATGCGAGAGAAATGGAAAAAGCTAATTGTACCCAAAATAATCTACTGCTCCAACCCCATATTCTAATAGTGGAAAAATTAAACTAAAAACACTCATCCCAATGCACAATTAATAATAATAAAACTAGTTTTATGCTTATAAATGACTTGATCAGTTAGGTAACTGGTACATCAATAGGAGACAAAACTTTTTAAAACATAGAATTTTGATATCAGTGGAAAGTAAATCTACATAGATATAATATTAATTCTATTATATGTATTATATATAATTTAGATAACTAAACTGTCATTAGAATAGTCTGACAAGCACAAGCATTTTGTGGACAGGCAAATTAAATTATGCAATTTTTTCTCCCAAATAAAATAAACACAAATAAATATATTTATGGAAACTGTAGACACTTTATAATTATTAAACAATGTCCAAAATATTAAAATAATGAAGAATTAATAAACACTATACATTTCATTTCACTATCAGTTTATTTTTAATTGGGGGACACAAGTTTTTACTTTAAAATTCTTTTATCTATTACTGCTACAATCAACTTAAACATTAAAACATGCATTCACTGCTGAAACCAAATTTACATACACCTTAAGTTAAAAATAAAAATAAGTGTGATTAATATGATAGTGGATGAAATTAAATTTCATCATATTAAATTTCTTCCTGAACTTTCTAATGGATAATCTTTAATGATATATAATTTTCTAAAATTAAAGTGTCATTAAATAATGTATTCAGGATGAAGATATTCCCTAAATTATTTTTAATGTCTCAAGAATTTTCAAATTTGCATTCAAGTAGGAACATATATCAGGGATATGTTCAGAATGGAATTAGGTTATTTAACGAAGTTTTTGCAGAATGTGCATAAATATAATATCAGTCATATAAAAAATATCTGGACAGATTCCCGACTATGAAATTAAAGAGCAATTTTAGAATTTGAAAATGTAACTCACCATACTGTGAATCTGTTGTTGTTGTTTCTTATTCCACTTGTTCAAGTCCTCAGCTAGACCAAGTCCAAAACTCCTTTCGGCCACAGAAAATCACGAACCAGGGCAGGACCTATTCCCATACTGTGTATCTCCCTGATTAATGTAAATAACAAATATTAATATTCTTTAATACGATTCAATTTCATTCTTCCACTAACATGAAGGAAGCCGGCTAAAATAATAAAAAAAAAATGTCTGCCAATCTTATCGGCCCACAGATAAGGAAAGCGCCAAGTCGTCACGTGATGATTATTAACCAATGATTTTTCGGGTACCCCTAGCGTCGGAAATACAAATTAAAAACCACTCCTAAGAAGAACGCAATAGTCAAACGAATTCCGAATCTGTTATCAGTTTCTTAGCGAGTAAGCAGCCGAAACTGGTTTTTGACTATAACAGTGTTTTAAGGAGCGTTTTTCTGTACTAAAAGATCGGAAAGGCGAATTTTTACATTCGCTCCCTTTTGGAGTCCAGAAATCGCTCAATTGAATTTAGCGTGTTGCTTGTATTTATTTGAAACATAATTAGTTCTTTGGGCTAAGATATGCTATAACAGTAGTATAAGAATACAAACTGCCAAGGTCAAAGTTCTTAGGAAGTCTATATAATTTTAGAATTGCATTTATGTATATGTGTTACTTGATTTCACTTATCGATGGAAATCAAATCTCGAGAAATTACGTGTATTGTTTTATATTATCTTTATTGCAAATTTGATCGACATGCCATACAAATCCTAGAAATTTATAATTTGCAGTTCTGTCTCATCAGATAGATTGCGAATTTTATCAATGTATAAAATAGTTAAAGTTTTCTAGATACACTTTATGATCAAAAGTATCCGAATACTTTAGGATTTGTACATATATTCGAATATCTCCCGAGAGGCTGTATATATTTTCTTTGAACTTCGACCATGTAAAAAAGATGCTGAACTCACATTTACAGAGAAGATTCGGTCACGAGGGCATTTAGGGGACCGACCAGATGCTGATGGAAAAGAAAATGATTTTGTCTTCCACCCTTTCCCAGAAAGCTTAATGATATGCAAATTACATCCCTGGTTTTGTTTGTTATGAACATTGCCTACAAGCATTTTCGTAAGAATAACATGTAAAAGAGACTAGGACAAGTTGACGAGCCGCGCAAGATGAAGAATGGCTTATTTTGAGTTCATACTACTGCCGCCATATGGATTTCATCGCCATACGGATAGTACTAGCGGTCCACACTGCTAGAAAGTGAAAGATCGCACAGTGAATTCACTGCTGACATTTCCTTGTTAATTATATGGTGTTCGTGTATTTTTTCTCACGTGCTGTAATTTTCAAGATCTTCAATGCAAGATCTCGTGGATTAAAAGCTAAGATATTTGTTTATTCGTTGCCATTCATGACTACCTTAGACAACAAGCTTTCCATAATCACAATTTATTTAAATTATATTGTTATTAATCCCACCAACAAAAGTCAAAGAATTTTCAAATTACCGATCAGGACAAGAAGACGATCTCGTCATATTGACCCAAGTGTTTTTTCTGCTTTCTTTTTAAAGTTTTATATGAATTTATTTAATGTATTTTGTATGCTTTTCTTGTGCTACATGATCCGCAAACTGATTAATAGCATTCTGGAAGGCGTATGGACCTATAGAAAATACTTACAAGCTTATCTATGAAAGATATGTGGGTTCAGAAAGAAACACAGAGGGTTGAGAAAGAACGTTTAAAGCAATAAAACAAGAAGCCCGGGGCGCAAAATAAGAGTTATTATATAGGAACTGAAGTCTGATTCCTATAAAAAAAACTAAGAAGCCCGAATTTCTGACAATCGTGACGTCAATTCAAACTTCCAATGAAAGTACCATGCAGTGTCCTGCGTGTGATGAGATCTATGTTGATCCTCTATCTGAAGATTGGACAGAGTGTTGCAAATGCCACACATGGTGGCACTAGGGCTGTTTAAACTTTGAAGGAGGAGTGAGTGAGTGAATCATTTTTTTGGCACAAGGGCTAGGATTGGCCAAGCTATTCCGAACAATGATATAAAATCAATGCTTCTATAGAATAAGTTTCAAGTAAAAAAATTGAAAGCACAAATTACTGATTGAAGGAGGAAAATTTGTATCGAATTTTTGTAAATGAAAAATACTATTTTAAGTTATATTAATTTGCTATGAATTAAAATTTTAAACAAAATAAACCTTTAATTACATATTTATCAAGAAAAAAAATACTTAACAGTGTTTAATTAATTAGTATTCTGCCTCATAATTTCAAAAAATAATATGTATTCATTTTTTGTCAGAATTGTCATCTTGCAATATGGCGATAATCATCTTGCACTAGTACCGAGACAAGTTGAGACTTTGCTTCATGTTTTTTACATGGCAAATTAATTTTCATGATATTAAAATAAAATTTTTTTCCATTTAGGTGCAACACAATAAAAAGCTCAATCTAAAAATACATGCAAAGAAAAAAAATTACCTAAAAATTCAATTTTTTAAAAATGGGCAACTGTTAACAGCGGCAACTTGCTCTGGTCCCCCCATATTTCGGAAGATATAAATATTTCTTAAAAATTCGCGAATTTTTCCAAGTGTGATTTGCTTATAGCTTGCAAAGTTTTCAACCAAATTATATGTAACTTATAGAATACGTGGCAATATGTCAGCGAAACATTGTTTTAAAATTTGAAGAAATACTTTGAATAATTAATGACATATGAATATTTGTAGCAAATAATTTTTCACTGCACATGTACGAAACACAGTATACTTTTACTTTCATAATTTGGAAGCCATATATATAGAGCAATTTATAAAAAAATTGAGTTGAATATCATTAAGATTTAGAAAGATGTTGGTATTGCAGTGAGCAGAATTTATGATGAGGGGTTTTTCAGAAATTAATTTTTTTTTAAACTTGAAACTTCGAGTAGTAATCGTCGAACTGCAATTTAAATCATATATTTAATTTATAAGTAGGTATATATGGGTATTTAGGATATTCAGCTTTCATACAAATCAGTATTACTATTCGAAGATTCAAGTTTAAAAAATATCAAATTGTAGAAAATCATCATTTTGTTTCACTTAGAGAGAAACAGAAATTCTGCTCGCTGCAATTCTGAATTACTTAAAATCTTTATGGTATTCAACTGGACTTTTTATATAAGTTGCCCTATACATCTGGCTTCCAAATTTAAAAAATTATACTATATTTCTCACATGTGCAGTACAAAATTATTTACTACAAATTCTCATATTTCCTCAAATAGTCCGAGTATTTACTCCAAATTTTAATACAATACTTCCCTAGTATATTGTCACGTATTCTGTAAGTTTAACATAATTTGGTTGAAAACTCTGTATGTTCTAACCAAAAAACACACAGAAAAATTTGGGATCTTTGTATCTTCCCGAATATACATGCTACTTTTACGATAATGCATGAAAGCAATGCGCATAACAAACAAAGCCAGTGGTGAAAGTTGCAAATGATTATCAAAAAATAATAATAATAATAATAATAAAAAATCTGTGAAATAGGGTGAGTAAACTCTTCTGAATAAAAAAATATATATTGTAATATAAAATATATATATTTTAACCATGAGACAAAATACAATGTATGAGGTAAGCATCGCTTTTGAAATTTAATGGCATAGATATAAGACTTTACATCTCCAAATATATTACGCTTTAAAATATCATCCAAGAACTCCAATAATTTCTTTTAAAACAATACAAATACATACTCTGACAACAATATCGGGCATTAACGTATATTTTAAGTATATAGACATTCAGAAGATACAACGAAATACGAATGGATTGCGCAACTTCGTCCCTTCAACACAGTCTTCCAAGCAGAGCTTCTTGCTATACAGGAGACTTGACTTTGGGCAAGCAAGATCAACCAACAGGTTAAGGTACGGTCAGACAGCGAGTCGAGCCTCCATTCAATTGCTTCAATTGACACCAAGGCCGCGGTGGCCTAGTGGTAAGGTCTCGGCTTTGGGGCCGGAGGGTTCGAAACCCGATTCCACTGAAGATCCGCCGTGTATGGGGCCTGCTGCACGCTAAATCATACGTAGTGGCCAAACGTCCTTCCGTTGTTATGGAAGTTTGGAGAGAGGGTGCCAGCTCAGGCGTCGTCCTCGTCATCTGACCGTGGTTTAAAATTACGGGGTCCGTCCCAAAATAGCCCTCGTGTTGCTTCAAAACGGGACGTTAATATAGCTAAACTAAACCAATTGACACCAAGAGCCCTATTGCTCAACAAACACAGGAAATCTTACTGAAATCTGCAAACATTAAACTTGGATGGATTAGGGCTCACGTCGGATACAGCGGTAATGAAGCGGCGCACGTACTAGCCAAGAAGGCAACACAGGAGGGAATCCCCACATACATCCCAGCACCAAGAAACCGTGTCAAGAGTCTGCTACAAAAAGATTCCATCATCCGCTGGCAAAAAGAATGACACAATGGAGAAATACACAGGAGTGTTTACAATGTTTCGCCTAAAGTCAAGACAACTCCTACTCCATGGAAAAGGCCAGAAATAATGTTCGTCACTAGCCACGGCCCATTTCCGACATATCTTAAACGATTCAACATTAGAAACAGCGATTCCTGTGGCTGCGGAAACCTGGGAAACACCTTACACTATGCTACAAGCTGCCTGTTCACAACCTCATACCTAATAAAACTGTAAGCTGACCTAGAACCACTTTGGTGGAAAAGAGTTATGAACAACAGCAATTCTAGGGCGAAAATCAGAAAACTCATCGCGGAAAACGAAACACTCTTTTTTCCAAAAGATGGTAACAACAACTAGCTACAGACTCAATTAACCTTAGGTACTCATTTTCTCTCTTCTCCCATACATAAGGCACCACCCTCTCAAATTCAACAACACAAAGACTTGAAAGAACAAACATTTAAATTACTAAATATTATATTCTTTTGTTCTAAATGTCCTCTTTTTTGTATCCTTATATATAAAATATAATTTTCTTTACTCTGGCTTCTTTAATAAAGTTTAACGCATATCCAACCAACCGATAGGGAGTCGCCCTGGCTCTGAGTTCGGGGGTATGCTGTGGTGTTAAGTTAATTACATAGCAGCATATTTTAAGAAAAGGCACAATATAATAAATATTATGAACTCTACGTTGTATATTGATTTTTTTGCCAGATTAAGTTGTTTTACACCAGATCGAGTATTAGATTCAGGCTATGCCAATGAAGTTATGCTCAATAGGTGAAGGTTACCGGTTAGCAATTGTTGTCATGAGTAAAAGACAAATTAACCTCTTATTTGCCGCCAGGTACATTAGTGCTTTACATCTAGAGGAGAGGTTCCCAACCTGTGGTACGCGTACCCCTGGGGGTACGCGAAGGACCAGCTAGGAGTACGCGAACTTAAAGTCGGTAATAGCGGACACATTAAAACATATGGTATTAAAAATGTTACAGAATTCTGTTTCCTCAAGTAGGTGTGAAAAGCAAAAGTTTAGTTCCCTCCTCAAAGTACCTACCCTCAAAATTAGGACAAAAGAAAGTGTAATTTTTGGATATCCTTATAAGTTAATGTGAAATTATTACAATACTCTTTTCATTTGTTTTGGCGTTGAACTAATAATATTGTAAAAATTGAATAAAATGTAAAACAAAAAATAAGTCCTGAAAATGTTATTAATTTGAGCCATTTGACTTTTAAGCTTACATAAGCCCTTAATATTATTGATAAAAACTTCTTTGTATAAGCGGATGATTGAAGGCGGAATATGACAGTAGGGGGTACGCGAAAATATAAAGACTAATAAAGGGGTTCGCGAGGGAAGAAAGGTTGGGAACCCCTGATCTTGCGGTTTTGATCCAATATTTTTCTTGAAACACACTGTATTAAATGAAAAGTTGATATAGTATTAAGTAAATATAATACATATGAAGAGTTCTTTATGAAGTGCAACAATACAACATTTATTTGTGTTAAGTAAATATAATACATATGAAGAGTTCTTTATGAAGTGCAACAATACAACATTTATTTTCACAAATGACCTTTCAAGGTCGCGAAAAGCTTGCTAGTTTCCCCTACTACTTAAGGACCAAAACAATAGCTAAATTTCATGGTTGAAAAAATATTCGTGCTATGATATTTCTGCTTTCAAAAAGGAATCTTTCATGTGTAGGAAACAAGGATGTTTGATTAGTATGATCTCAAAATGGCAAATACTCACATACACGCAACGTCAACAAAGCTTAGAACAACGAAGAGGAACACAATTCGGAAAGTAATCGTCGTACTTACGATTTCTCATTGTGCCCTTGGCAACTTGAACTTCTCTGTTTCATAAGCCTATTGCTATAAAGAAAATTCTAAAATGCATTGCATAAATAAACTGAAATCATCAACATTCGTAGCTTTCTCAAAGCTCAAATTCGAATAAATCCGCACCTGCACGGTAAGGGTTTGTTTCATTTCAATGTTGAGAATTTGAAATATAAGCTGAGAGTACTTTTATAGATATTCATACAATATATATCTGCTATAATATCTGTGACTTTCGTACAGAAGATTGTTCAATTGAATTCGAAAATTTGTTTTATCAGCTTACAATTGCTTTGGGGAGATAAACGTTTGAACAGTTCATTCATGATTAAAATCGAAACATAATTAGTTGAAGATCTAACTTATTATTAGGTTCAGAGGATATTAAAATGTTGCATTGTCACAGAGGGTGCAGAGCTGCAGAAAATTCATTAGGAAAAGAGTTAAAAATTCGATTACAAAACTTCCATCGTTACAAACATGAAAGAAGTCAAGTTAAATGAAAGCATGTGATGAAAACATTATCAGTTCTGTTCAGATGCTTAATATATACTTATGCTATTTCCTTACAAGATATATTTTATACAATATGGCTCGTTTCGTTCCGAGTTGCGATGTTTTTTCAAAACTATTCTTTGTTTCGAAATGTAAATCGATTAAAAAATAGAGAATTGAAACAAAATAACCAATTTTATTAGCTGCAAAAGCAATTAAACAAAGGCAAAAAAAATGAAATAGGCGTCATGTGCTTCCAAATGGTCTAAAAACAATCACAAATTAAAATTCATCTCTGCTTTCTAGAATAAATTTGCTGAATCACCGAATGAAATTAAAACACCATAATCGTTTCTGAGAAAAATGACTTGAATAAAAAATTGAGGACCTGGGATAAAGGCTTTGATATTTCTCTACATAATGAGAACAAAGAGAAAAAAACATGTAGGCAGCTTTTTCTGAACTGTAGCAAAGCCAGCAAAAGTAACTTTTTTCGAAATCCACCGAGGTATTTAATTAATCGTTTTGCGATGAAAGATCCTCAGTTAAGGGTTTTCTGAAGCGTAAGTCTTACAAGATAACATTCAGGCGTCAGCTTGACAAACGTTCCTTTTTTTAGCTGCAACCATGCTGACTGAAACGTGATCAAAAAAGCAGTTATTATATAAAATCGGGTTCCTAATATCGGTTGAATGGTAAGTTATATTTTTTAAAACTATAGAATATGTTTCCTAGATGAGTCAGAAGGAATAAAATAAATGAAATGGTGATGCAAAAGAAAATATAGAAGCGATCTGTCGTAGTGCTGCCATAATTACACATTAAAATGCCAAAATATACAAAAAAAGAAAAATTAAAAAGTGTTCTTTAAACTTTCGAAGAAAACCGGTTAGATAATTGTCGGGTTAAAACTGCAATTACAATTTATTTTAATATATATACACAATGTCGTGAATATGAGCTTGAACGCAGGGAAAAAATTGTGTTAAATATTCAAGCTAACAATATGATACATAATATATTTTAGGTTCATTTTGTTTTGTACATCAAATAACATAAATCTTCATTTCTTTCCTACTGAAACAGATGCATTTGGTTTATGTTTTAATTTCAAGATTAAAACTCTACTAAAATTATTGTACATCACAAGTATTTGTAAGGCGAATAGTTATGAAATGCGGTCCTTATCATGATATAACATCTTTACGCTAATCCGTGAGCTACCAAGTTATTGCCTGTGTTTAATTGGTTATAGGTATTCACATTTACAATAGCGAGTTACAAATGAAACCTTTATCACATCTCCAATTTAAACTTCTGTCGATATCAGAAATGTATCAGATTGCATTTGATTTTAGAAGCTTCCCTTTCATATATGATTATAGAGGAAAAATGTTCAATTCTTCAGATTTAGATTTGCATCGTTCCTGGTGTTACTGGGTAAATACTTTCTTTCCACAAATATTTTTACGAGGGTGTCTTCAAAAATTTACTTTTCAGCGAAGATTTTTTTCTTTCATTTGTGAATTTCCGAAACTTCCTTGATTTTTTTTACCTATTACAGTCTTTGTTCTATAAATGGTTTTCATAAAATAATTAGATTCGTTAAAATATGAATCGTCATCTGATAAATCCTTAATGTCTTGAAGGTCACTGACCTCATTTTCAAAGTTTGATACATAATTTTCTTCGATATGCTCCTTATCAATGATATCCAACGCATTAATGTAGTCACAGGCTTTCTCTTCATCAGAAAGCTCTTGCAAAACTAAAATGTAGTGATTGAGAGGCACGATTTGTTTCTATTTGAGGCGAAATATAAAGGCACCGGCGGCATACTGAGTGCGCCAAAACAAATCTTGACTAAATAACTGATGTACAGAGATTGACTGCCTCGCGACCTCTGTTCCTGGATTCCATGTGTTTGGAGGGATTGGGTTGTGGGTGACAGAGAGGAGCCCGGCCAATTGGCTAATTAATAACGGTTGCATTGGCACTTTTTCCTCGTGTGGCGCACTTTAACCCTTTATCTACAGACGGTACTTAAAAGTACTTCTTTAATCATATTTATTTCTTCGCAATATCGCCATTTATCCTCACAGTATTCAAAAGAACACTGAGAATGGAATTCCAATAACAAGCAGTAAATGGCAGCTGAAGGCAGAAATTAAAATTTTTAATTATCATTTAGATTAATTAAGTAATTTTAATTAATTAAAAAGTGTTTTCCTCATTCCAATGGTTATTCTACATCAAAACTTACCTAATAATTAAAAAAAAGTCGTTAGTAAGACAATGTAGTAAATAACAGGTTAAACGCCAGCCCGTGCCTTTGAGGGTTAGAACCTTATTTATTTTATATGATGATTAAACTGCATTGTATCGGTTATATGCTACGTATTTTGTTGGTGAAGTTGTCAGAATAAATGAACCCTCATTGGTTGAAAAAAGGGCTGTAAAATTTGCGAAGGGATAAGAAGAGAGTCAAAAAGATTTATGCATTTTTGTGGCCTAAAGCAGAATAATAAGAGCTTTGTGCATCCTCATGAAGCAAAAAGCTCTTTGTCATCCCAATGAACTTCGATGCAGTATATTGAAATTGGTTGATCACACTACCCTTTGATACATGTGTCACCTTTTAAAATTTTGTTGCACCTGTTGTAATATTAAATGCATAAATAGTAAAGTTAGAATATATATTGTTTATAATATAATAATAATGAATATGCTAGCAATTCTGTATCTCTTATAAATTGATTAATCTTGAAATAAATTTGGAAAATTTTTGTGTTCCTAATTTTATCAAGATATGTCTGTTTTGAAGCACAAGCAATAAATTCACGCATCATGTCATCCCTTCTTGTCTCAAAGTTGATACAAATAGGGTAACAAACATCAAATATACCCAACCCTGTAGTGATAGATATAGGAATAATTTCGTAAAATACTGAATGATACATTTTGACATTGACATTGCTCTGTTAAATTTATACTGAAACATGAATTTAATGTCTTGAATTCGATAAATATTCGAAACTTTTGTGATGATATATGCCCAAAGTTGAAAACTGTGTCAAGTAACTAGTTTTAAGGTAAGTGAAAGATTTTTCAGGGAAAGAAAAAAAACTTTCTCCGAACTGAAATATTTTTCAGGGAAAGAAAAAAACTTTCTCTAAACTGAAATATTTTTCAGGTCATGAAAACAAACAAACAAACTTTGTCTATTTTTTAGTAAAATAAAAAAAAAACCTTTCTTCTTCCTGTAACTTCATTCTTCCTATAAATTTTATTCCTTAAGGAAGCTTATGCAATAAGTACATTTCACTTTGTAGGATCTGCTTCAGAAGTGTATCTTCAAGAGAAAGAAAAAAACATTGGTTCGTATCAATGTATTAATTGACTTTTATTTTGATAATGGCTATTGATTTCTTTTTAAAACTTTTTGTTCGATTGTGTTGTATATTTTAGTGTTATACTGCTCTCTCGTTCTCTTTATTTTTTTCCTACACGAAGTACACAGAGGGAAAGCATTGCAACCATAAAAAAATTCAGCTTCGACATTTTGTTGAATATCGAAGTTTTAAATCTCCCTGACTGAGTAAACATTTTTTTTTCGTTAGAACTATGTCGATCTATCTATGAATGCGATACCAGAAAAATGGAACGAGCCAGAAGTTTGAAATTTGGTATGCGGTCTTTATACTAAAATTGCGAATATTAGTCAAATCTTGTACGAATTTGAACAATGAGAAATCTGTGCGTTCATGCAAACTCACATGAAAACTCAAAAATTAAACGAGTTAGATAGATAAAATATAGCTTACTGTTTTATTATTATAATTGTAGATTTGCATCAGTAACGGTAACGGAGTGATTTTACGGAGTTTTTCCTCTATTCTAAGTACTTAAACTCCTCCAAATCTATTTGTAAATGGTAATGTAAATATAAATGATATAATGGTCCTTTTAATTATAATAGTTATTAAGAATACATCATCTTACTAAATTCGTCAACGACTGTCTGTTGACCTGTTGATATTCGTGCGTATGTGAAAGCGAAAACTCAAAATCGCTATTAGTTAGATTGGTGAATGTTAGTATATGATAATAGCACTAAAACTATGGATCTGTGTAGAATTTTGGATTTAATACATCTGTAGATAGTCTGTATTCCTGTTTTTCTATTCGTGTGTACGTGAACACGATAAATCAGGAACACAACGAGCTAAATGAATGAAATGTACTATGTGTTCTTGACGCTTTCACATCTTGCACAATTTTGGATCTAATCGGTCAATGAGAAGATATCCAAAATACAGATAAATGAAATTCAGTATTTCATCTTAACTTCAAAAGTATAGAACAACATCAAACTTTGAATCCAATCTGTCAAAGGTAAGAGGTTCAAAATGAATTCGGATTATCTTCACTATATCATTAAGAAGCTAAACATAATACGACCCTTACTGTACGATCAGGGCCAGATTTCCCATAGGGCCAACCTAGGCCATGGCCTAGGACGCAGCCAGTCAAGGGAAGCATGTACAGAAGGAATACAAACCAAACATTTAAACATTTTTCAGCGTTATTTTTAAAAGGCCATATAAAATGATGCTTACAAAATTTTCACTCGTTACATTAAATGGTATTGAGCGGTACATTTTTTTTTTGACTTCTTATAATAATGATTATAATCTCTTGCTTTTGAACTAATTTACATTAAAAGAGATTTAAAAAGATCTGTCTACTTCAATGACCGTTCAAACCTATTTACGGATAAAAGCGCGAAGGAAAAAGTTCTATTTGATATTTCAGATGATTTTAAGAAATGGAGTATTTTTGTTGGCTTTATTATTAAGTTATTTCATTAGTAGTCTAATTTTGAATTAAAAATTTAATGTGGTTCAAAGATGACAAATATTACATTAAGTGTTTATATGTTTCAAAAATAAACTATTGTATGTTTCATTGAAAATCATATATTAACTTTTTTGAGAGGGTATGCTTTGTCCTAGGGCGTAGAAATGTGTAAATCCGGCCCTGTATATGATAAAGCCGAGGGGAGAACAAGTGACAAGAAGGATAATTTCTCGTGCTTTTGAAACTAGTAATTATAAACTGACAGACATTCTTTAATTTCAACAATTTCTAATAACAATAAAATAAGAAAATGGCTTATTAAATTAAAAATCTGATAGCTGTAATACTCTTCATGTAATCTTTTACTAAAAATTCCTACTAAATTATTTTGATTATTTGATTATATTAATGAATCAATATCTAAGTGAAATAGGATAGGTTACATATTCTACAAATACATTTTTATTAAGAGAAAAATAATTTTAAAAATATTTTTATTATATTGATTCCAAGTGTTTTCTTTTAATGATATCGGTCATTGGGCAAGATCTGTGAAATATGATCGGACACAAAACTGTTCATAAACGCGTGCAACGTGTCGGAAATGGAAGTTTCAGATTCCCTTACAAGAGTCAATGTCTTATTTTTCAACAAGTATGAATAACGTAAAATACTGGGAATTAAACATATTTTTTTATTTTTATACCTTGTACTCAAGTGTTTTGAAGATAACTTTTAAATATAGATCTTAAATAATTATTTGCAAATCATGTTACAAAGAAACTGTTGTGCCATACTTGAAACGATAAACACATGAACAAGTTTTGAAACTGAAGCCATAACAAGTTTTTCCTATATTAACTGAAGTCAAAGTTTCTTCCACTAGAGCATATACAACGCGTTTCGTTTTCAACAAGATCTTATCTGATTTCTTTCATCGCAAAGTTTTAAATGATGATATAGCATTTTCAGTTGTTTGTTGTTTTTTTAAATTATTATTCATCCTTAAAGAGAATGTTTATTGCATGAATGAGCATCTCAATACAGTGGTTGCTCAGTGTGATTATTATGAATATAAAGGAACAAAATTAAACATCGAAATTAAGGATAGCAAGCTCTTATTCTGACGTTTACTATTTGTAGAAACAGGAAATAAAAATATCGCTTCCATGCTCCCTGTGCTAAGTTTTTAGCACTTTTATTATGTAGTTAATTTTAGCTGATTATATTGTTTTTAGGTTAATCTTGGACTTATTAAAATGTTTTGGTGTACTGGGTTTTGTTGAGCATTCACCCTTCTGGAATCCCAACTGTAACCTTTGTTTTTATCCTTCTTTTTTTTAAAATTCGATCATTTTATTCTTGTATTTTTATTCTTGTTTGACTTACGTGGACTTTTGTGGATTTTTTTGTTTTCTGGATTGGTGAGGGACCGCGGCCTCTGTTTTTATATGCCCCTTTTTGTAGATTTTTAATGATACCCTACAAAATTTTTTATTACCACCTTCTTTTTACTTGTGTATTGTGCTGAGATTGTACTTGTGTCTTGCTCATTTGGATAAACTCTGGGGGCCCCTCTTTTAAAATATTTTGAATATTTTTTATGTTGGTTCCGGATCTGGTGATTGAAATCAAACAAAACTGAATTGATTTATGGTTCTCCTTAAATGTACTACCGATTGGTGACGTATTTGGTTGGTTTTTTTTTCTTGTGTGTGTGTTTTGTTTTACTTAATTTACTTTTGTTGTTGCCCCTTTTCTCTGCAGTGCCTGTAACGTTCTGTGCTGTGTTTGTGATACTTTTGTGTGTGTCGTGTCATATTGAATTTTTTGTATCTCTTACGTGTTTCCCTCTTATGGTCTTCTAAAGGCCTTACACCCTTTCCGGTAGGCCGTACCGGTGTGGGTTTTTAAAAAAATACCACTCCAAAATTTCTCCATAATTATTAAAATTCTTTTGGAGACGTCGCAATTTATTTTTCCACGTGCCATTGTTCTCTAATGGGAGAAATCATTACCATATCTCAATTAAATGCTGTAAGAAATAAGAAGGAATTTTAAAAAATTGAAAATTTCCCTAATTGTAGGAAGTACAACGATCATAAAACGAAGTTTCGCAGTTTCATCATCGTTACCAGAATAGATTTTGGCTAACAATAATTTGTTTTTCATTTCGTTTAATATTATACTCTATGAAGAAACTCTCTCCAAATTTAAAAGAATTGCTGTAACCTCTAAATTATTAAAAGCAACCTCTGGAAAATCTCTCCAATTATCGAAAATGTTATGCACAACTTTTTCCTGGAGCATCGTCAACTTCTCTAGAATATTTTTTTGAAAGATAATTTTTTTAATTGATTAAGAAGAACAAAGAATATTTGAAATTTGAACTGCAAACCGTGAAAGTAGATTAGAAAATTATTTTAAGAAAGGCATTGCTTAATTAGGTTAATATCTTGCTTACAGCAGATAAAATAAATACAAACTAATGAAAAAATATTGATTTATCGTTTTTTAATGACTATCAAAATTACTCCTAAAAGTAGAATTTCATAGCATAAATACCTTAAAATGCTGTGAATTAATGCTACGTGAAACTAGCAAATATTTTCCTGCACTTTTATGAAAATAAAATTATTAGGGAAATTAATTTATGGTTTTAGATATATTGACGATTTGCTTTTACAGAACACAGATAATTTGGACGAAATTATTAATTGTTACCCAGAGAAGTTAAAAATTAATAAAAGTAACATAAATCGGATTAAAGGAACTTATTTGGATATTAAAACTAAGACTTGGAGAAAAGGTTTTACTAGGTTTGTTTGACAAAGAAGAATTATTTGATTTTAAAGTAAAAACTTTAACTTTCTTCCATTCAGATCTAGATTCTAGGATATTTAAAAACCTTATTTTTTTTCTCAATATACCAGAATTAAAACAATCTGCAATAATAGAGATGATTATTTAGTGGCAATTAATAATCTGATAAAAAATTTATATAATAACGAATTCCCTAAAAATTATTGCAACATAGAAGGATTAATTGAAAGTTCTTTTGCGTTTAAGGAGTAATTAAGATTTATAAGCATTTCCTTTTTTCCTTGGGAATATCTATCTATACTATTTATAACTGACCTTCTTCATTTTGTTTTAACATTTGATTTTTGCGATTTTTGGTTATTTACTTATTATTTATTTTGACGCAGGGTTCGAGGACGAATCTTTTTTCAGGGCAAAATTGGGGGATTACTGGGGATCTGGGAAAAAAAAATTAGAAATTTTTCAGTCTTCTTTTTGTTTTCGCCTTGGATTAATAAATGGCGCGGGGGTCAATGACGAAAGGCTTTCTGTGAAAATATTAGGCATCCTGGTAAATTAGGCGGGAAGCTTTGGAATTTATCGGTGAATTAGTCTGCCATTTTCTTGTTCTCGTCCGGAGAGGTAAGTTGCTTTTTTCTTTGTGAAATGTCTTATATTTTCTTTGTAAATGTAGTAGTTTTGTTATTATGACGACAAATTATTACCTTATGTGTTTAAAAATATTTTTTTTTGAAAAAAACATTTTTCGGTGTAACTGTGCTGATGTGTCGGAGTTTCATTTGTGCATAGTACTTCCATTGTCTTACATTTCTCTTGGGAGTTTTCGGGTTACAAGAGATCCTTTTTCAGACGTTTTGTTGAAAATTTTGTCAGACCTCTTGCAGAAAAAAATCCCATCCCATTTTTGAATCCCTGTTTTCATGTAACCATTGATAAAGTCTGCAAGGCCGGATTCTTTTCTACAATTCAACTACTTTTAAATATGACTTTAAGGTTATCTTACTTATTAATTTCATCGTTATATTTGCTGTGAGAAAAGCAATTTCACCTTTTTTGGTTTCGATTTCAGTCACTTGATCAGATATCATTTCGTGGTCTGACAGCTTCTTTTAAACTTGTATTATCACTTGTACTTCAAATTTTGCTTTATGTTTAACTCCATTGCATGTCTCTGTCGTGAAGATTCCCATATAGTGGGGATGGCCAAACATGAGAGAAAGAAGTAAGTCGTTCCCGTGGTAGCAAATTTGAAACAAAATTGATAGCAAGATTTCGTGATAATTATAATAACGATTTATGCACTATATTCACGATTAAAAAGTAGAAAATTAATTAAATAAAAGAGTTCAAAATATAGTTGCGTATGAAATGGCTAATTTTCTTTTGTTAAGACGCAACTGCGCTAATTCATTCTAGATATCGTAAGAATTAAAGTAAAGAATTTTATAATGTATTAAAGATTAACAATAATAAAAAATATATTATAAAATAATTCTTTTTTTACAAAAACACGCTTTTAATAATGCATTGAGTAGTAGAAAATAAATTAAAATTAAAATTTGTAGATTAAAAAAATTATAAAAGTGAGAGGCATTGAAAACAATACTAGAAGGAAGTTAAGCTGCAATGTCTATCATTATACAGAAAATTCCAAAACATTCAATTAAAATATGTTAAATGAATTAAAAATGTAATTCCGATTTACTCAGAGTATTCCTGTCAACGCCTGACGCATTCACGTCTTTTTCTTTGATTTCCAGATTTTTGAATGAAAACTAATTTCCATATATTAGAACACTTACAAAAGCATATTTTCGTTTCTTAGAATCCTTTTTATTAATAATTATTTATTCATAAACTCCTTCACCGCCAGATATTTCTTTTTATACATTCACAAAGTTGCTTTAAATTTTATTTCATATTTTTTTATTGATCTTGTTCATAATTGGTTTGATTTCATTAAATAGATGACGATTTATGAAAAATCTTAATTAAGACCATTTACAGCAACGTCTCCCGCAATAAATTACTAAAAATTTGAACAGGTTTATTGGATTTTGAAATTTCAGATTCAGTACCTCAGCAACCAGATTAACTACACGTACTTTTATGTGACGATTTCAATCAGCTGATGTATCTAGAAAATGTATTCTTTGTTAAAATATCTCGCCTCCTTACCCGTCCAACGGATTCTAGAAGTTAAACTTCATTTATATTTACTTTGTCTTTTAACAGTTGAATATATATAATATTGATACGCGAATGTAAGCGTGACATATGTGAAAAAAGTTCCTGTGCATTTCTTTCAAATAATGCCCAATTATAAAATAAAATCTGTGCAAGAAAAATAAACTTTGTGTGAAATGTGAAGGTAAATGTGATACTTGTAAAAAGAAACCTGAAATGTCAAGGTACAAATGCATTTCATTGTTCACGGTCACGAAGACATTTTTCTTCTTACCATCTTTATAATAGAACAAATATTTCCCGCCAATGTGCTTTCTCGTAAAAGTTTTTAATAATAGTCATTTTGAGCACAATAAAACATAGTGTTGAATGAGGAAGTTACAGGTAAAACAAACAAATTCCGTTCTGATACCCAGTTTGCGTTGTCCAGCGGTATCTGTGTAAAGAATGTATCAATGAAAAAAAGAATCTTATATATTACACAATGGTTTCGTGCTGGACTTTTTTAGGCTAGTAAAGATCTATTGAGTTTATGAAAGAATTCAAGGATTTTGTTAACTTGTTACTTCAGCTGGTCATCGCTTGTTCTATTCATTGTCCTTTTGTCCATTATTTAACAGCTGATTTTGAATGGGCTCGCTTGTATTTTAAATTTTATTTGAAGATGGGGTTATATAATCTATCTATTATAAAGTTACCTTACATGGATTAACTTCGATGATGTTTTGATAAACCTACACGGTAAAGATTTGACTTTGAAATGAAAGCTGGAAAACATTTTTTAAATGTTCTTTCAGAAAGAAAGTAGAATAAAACAATTATTTATTTATATTTTGTAATTAGTTACTGATTTATATGTGCATAATATCTACTCTTTGTATATATAAAGTGAAATATGTTACGTTTTTATGAAACGTATTATACCAGATTTATTTCAAATCTTCCATACATGTGTTTGGAATCATACTGAAAAATTTATCTAACGTTAAACTGATACTGTTAGAAAGTCAAAATTCTATAGCTTTTAGAAAATTATGAGCTAAAAATTGCGAATTATTAAAGAAAATATCAGTGCTTTCGTTTCTCATCCACAGATGGTAGCAGAATTATAGGCGGTAATATGCTGCTTAATTTTGACTTCTTTTAGATGAATGATTCATTCATTATTATTTTGTTTTCAGACTGTTTTATTGAAGCATTTAGACTTGAAATTAACTTTGATTAAATAATAAGAATTAATGTTGATTTGAGATATATTCATGAATAACATTGAATTCAAAGTTATTAGTTTTATTTCTTTTTCTTTAATACAAACCTGTTTTTTTCTCCGGCAAGTGGCTGATTAGAAATAGATCCTTGTTTCAATAGATCCAATAATTTGTTAGAAGATCCATCTTTTATTTTCCCCCAAAAAAACAATAGGCAAAAAATGGTCATTAAAAGTGTCTCTCAATCCATTTTTCCAGCAACATATCTGAGAACACCACGCCACTAAACTGAAAGCAGTCCCATATCATGATAGATCCACCAGCTATTGTTACTTTTAATATCCCGAGACTAGCACTTTTGGGCGATTTTACACCGGAAAGGGTTGTCAGGTAATGAATCAGATGAGCGCATTTCTGGAGTTCTTTCTTGATTCTTGAATTGTATCTCTGAGTGATACGAGGTTTAGGGATTTTTAGGAACAAAGACTGTTATCCCCTAATTAAAAAAATATTTAAATCTGCTTAGAAATTAAGTAAAATTGCCATCAGTAGATGGACTAGAAAAATTGCCGATCCAATTAGGTCAAGACAACAGAAAAATGGTGTCCTCCTAGAAGGGCGGCCATATTATTTTTTCTCCGGAGTTCTTTGTTAAATCATGCTACGTAAAATGTAAACGTCTCCCATTCTTCACTTTTCTCCTATTTTGATGAAAATAACCACGACTGGCACATGCGCAAAAGGTTTCGGAATCCGTTGCTAAACAATAAGTGACATTGTGAGGAATATTTTTTTTCTCCTCCGGAATCGTAAGATTAATACTTACAGCCGGACATTACAGGTGGACTACCCACATTCCATTTCTTTTCAGCAGTGAAATTATTCTGTAACCATTGATCGTCCCCAACCATCATTTGTGTTGCAAATTTTAAACGCTGCATTTTGTTCCTGGTCAGTAAAGGAATTTTACACAACTTTACTCTGTGCTGGAAATTCCTAGATAGAGAATTAGCATTGCAGGTGGTTTTCTTGTTTGTTTGTTTGTTTGATTGTTTTGTGGCACAAGAGCCATTGGTTTGGCCATGCAGTGCCAAACAAATGTGAAAATGGTATCAATGTAAAAAGAAATTAAAACAATGGTGGGATGACTGGTGGGAACAGTAAAAAAAAATTTTCAAATCTGTGAATAAAAGTTAATGGACCTTAAAAACGCAAATATTTGAACATGAGGAGTAATGCCAAGTAAATTCGACAAGGAAATTGAAGATGTTTGGAAAAACTGTAAACGCTGGATATAAAAGTTTGGGCATTCTAAAAGAATATGGCGGACTGACATCCGACAGTTGCAACTCGAACACATTGGTGGTTCCTCTCCAAACAACAAGTGAAGATGGGTAAATCGGGTATGTCCAATGCGCAAACGAGTAATAAGAGTATCTGCCTTTCTGTTTGCTAAAGAGGGCCAAGGTTGCACAAGGGGCTTCAAAGTATGAAGTTTATTATCAGTCTCCAAATCCCATTGCTCCTGCCATTTGGTATGGAGAAACATTTCTACGTGCTTTTTTAAATCCCCCACAGGTATACCGATAGAAATTG